>JAWMAG010000020.1:2855000-2982500 GCA_037013455.1 Ceratitis rosa | reverse complement strand
AAAATAAAGCGGCCGTAGGTGAGAGTGTGTACAAAGAACGTGGAGAGTCGACTCGGCACCGTTCGCAGCAACTCGTACAGCGTACAAAATACAGCTTGTGTAAGAACTGAAGCCGCTCGCTTCGTTCTTGAAAAGTCCCAAGAAGATCAGAAGTTTTCGAGTCAATATTTGTTCAGCGATTAGGTGCATTTGTATTTCTGGCTTAATAGATATATAAACAAGCAAAATTGTCGCATTTGAGACGAAAAGTAGCCCTAGGAGATTCAGGAGCTGTCATTTCATCCAGAAAAAACAACGGGATGGCGTGGTTTGGAAAACATTTCGCTGAACAGATAATGCACGTTTGATATCACACCGTTAGACTTTTTCTCATTTGCCATTTCCCATTCGCCAGGAACTAGGCAAAATGCTCGAACGAGTCCTCGAAAATTGGACTCAACGGTTAGAGCACCTGAGACGTAAATAAATAAATGCCAAAGAATGTTGTTTCGAATGGTAATAAACATTTCCCATTCTTTTTATGTATTTTTTTATGCTTTGAAGAAGTAGGAAATCTTGAAATTGAACACCCTTTGAAAATAAATATTGGCGATTACTATTGTATAATTATTTGCTGGCGACATAAATAGCTTTGATGCCGTGCATATATGGTAAATATATTTGTAAAATGACCTAGTGGCATATACGATAGCATATGTATTGGGTATTTTAGTGTGATCAGCTTATTTTAGATTTAATCAGTTTATAGACTCATAAGCGTGTAAATATTTTAATTATCAAATCACACGTGGTGTGTGCTATGTGTGTGTGTGGCATGTGTGTGCCCCTATTAGTCACATATGTGAAAGCTTCAAAATGCCTGTATGGGATTTATGTACAACTAAACCGTTGCCTAACTGGTTGAATCTGCGCGAATAAAGGGTAAATGCGCATAACAACGGTACAATACTCAGCGGTATAAGTTGTGTCCTGCAGGTTACGTGCGGATAAATATAGATCGTGTGTATGTGTAGGTAACTTTATATATACGTGTACATTTGTGGGTGCATAAGCCATGTTGTCACTTTGCGCCAGAGGCAATTTTTCATTCACACTATTCAAACTTTCGCTCTTATTCTTCTTCTGCGTCTTCTGTCACCTCTACTTCTTTTCTCTCTGCGGCAATTTGCTTTCGGCTAAATGATATCCTGCGGTGCGTTTTAACACATCAGCGACACATTGACATTAATCACTATTGTTTGTGGGATATTTAGTGCTGTTGTTGTTGTTGTTGCTATTGTTGTTAACAACATGTAGTGACTACTGATTGATCTGTTTGTTAAAATGCAAATCCACCACACAATCTGGCGATGGGTCCACCCGTTTTAAACTCGCCTTTCGTCGTTCGTAGGTATAAAAACACGCTACTGTCGTTTAGCTGAGGACAGTTATCGCTGTCGGTTGACCGAGAGTGTTTAAAAGATTTGCAAAAAGAAAGCACGACTAAAAACGACAAAAGCCGCATAACTTCTTCGCACTGTTATTATTGTTTATATTTAATTTGTGTAATTAAACAAATTCACATATAAAATGGCGTGCATAAGGATTTTCACATTGCTCTTAATCGCCGTTACGTATTATGTTCTGTGCAGTTGCAAATTTTTGGCAAGAAATAATTTTCAGGTTGGTACTGGTTCCAAGCGTTTATAACTAAGAAACAAATTTTATTAAATGATTTAGTTTTTTGTTTTAATAAATTTTTAGAAAAAAATAAAAGAAATAGCAACTCGTTTGGAGCCTTAGCTCCAAGAGAGTGACAGCTTTAGTGGAGCACACATTCGGTTCGAGAGTTTATTGCAGTACAATTGCATCGAGCAGCGGTTCTCTATTTAAATCATACTTCTTTTCACATGGTTTGAGCCCCGTCATCTAAAAATCAGCTTCAATTACAAGGTTGCCACAGTCTTGGATGAGTACTTCACATGAGGGCGACCAGTGCATACGTTTAAATCACCGCAAAATGCTCTAGTATATGTGGTGGAAAGAGACTCCATTGTACTATCTTTCACTGCGGTGAACGTCTTGCCACAATCCGCATATAATATAAAATATACATCGCTCCGACAGAAGGGAAGGACAGTGTGTCTAAAAATACTTTCTATGAGTCTTGAACGCATCTACGAGCGCTACCCTCGCCAGCCTGTCAAAATCGTGTTTGGTGATTTGAACGTCAACGTTAGTAGTAGGCGTACGCTCCAAAGTCCAAATATGGACTCGAAGCACTATTCTGTCGCAGTCTAAATATGCAACAGCCTTTTTGCAACAAAGAATGTCTATCAAAAAGCCCAAGAAACGTTGAATGTGTCGGTATAAGCGAAATTTGATATGGTATTTCTAGTTCTCTGCATAAGTCGCTCACGAAACTATTGATTTTAGACAAGATCGAGCATACTACGACCTCAATAGACACTGTCATGCTCACTGAGCTATTGATTTAAAGTCTTTCGACCTAAATAATGGAAAATACGTGACAAAAATTAACCGACACCATTTGTTTCCGATAGTTTTGTATCGTGTATAAGTTGTATGGGGTCGCATTTTTCTTTAAGATTTCTAAGGCCTGAATCAAAGCGGGATTGTCCCGCATAGACTTTAGACCTTACATACGTGTATCTCCACAAGAAAAAGTCTAACGGTATGATATTAAACGTGAAATTATCTGCTCACCGAAATGTTTTCTAAATAAATCCATTGATTGATGCGATGTGTGGGAAGTGGTGTCGTCTTGTTGAAACCAAATGTCACCGGGATCGCGAGCTTCAACTTCAGGCATCAAATAGCCGGTTAATATGGCGCGATAACGGTCACCATTTACGGTTACGTTCTCACCGGCATCATTTCTGAAGAAATAAGAACCGATGATTCCACTGGTCCCAAACCACGCCATTCCGTTGTTTTTTCTAGATGAAAGTACAGCTCCTGAATTTCTTCGGGCTGCTTTTCGTCTCAAATGCGACAATTTTGCTTGTTTATATATCTATTGAGCCAGAAATACACCTAATCGCTGAACAAAATTTTCAAGAGCCGTTAGAGCGAAGCGATGTCGCTTGGGAAGGTCGAGCGGTTTCAGTTTTTTCACAACCTGTATTTTGTACGCTTTTAATTTAAGAACTCGACGTAAAATGTGGCAAGTCGCTCCATAAGTCAGTCCGAGTTACTGTGAACGGCGCCGAATCGACTCTCCACGGTCTTCGTGTACTTTCTCAGCTATGGTCACTTTATTTTCTTCACTGCGTGCTGGACGTGGTCTATTCGGTCTAATAATATCCAATAATGAATGGCTACAAAATAATGAAATGTTTATGTTTAACAACCTCGTGGGAGTTTAAATGCAATTTGTCTTTGCTTGCCTCTAAAGTGGAACGAATTTTTGTTTTAGTTACAATTTGTTCTTAACCTAATTTATTAATATAGGGCTCTGAAATTGTAAGCTTTCCTCTTCAATGCAGTTTAGCTAGGAGAATTGGTATGAGCATGACTTTAACCAAGCCTGATACATTTTGAGAGAACATTAACTTTTCCCAGAAATATTTGTTATGTTATATGTTATCCCCTTTCCTATAATGAGATGTTTGTTTGTTCTTCTACATTTCGTACTCTTTCAGCTCAAGGATCACTCGAGCTTATTTCGTCAATCGAGTGCCGCTCTCCACCGCCAACAGCATGCGGCATTCACAAAGGGTAATTTTCAGCAACCACTACGTGAGAAACGCTCACAGAAATACGACAGTTTTATTGAACAACCCAGCGCAGTGATGGATTTGGCGCCACGCCTAAGCAGTTTCGATCGAATACCATTTAATGATTATAATCGCATAGTGAACGCGCTGAAAGGTTCAATAAAACACACTCCGTTACGCTTCTTGGAATAATTTCTGCTAATACTCTCCCTCTCTCTCTCTTTTTTTCTCCATCTTGCAGAAATGCTGCGTGTAAATGAAGAAAAAGCCGTTATGTTGCGCCCGCGACCCGGTCGTCGTGCTTTGGATGGTGACTCTCCAATCTTGCAATATTTTATGGACGATACTGGCAATTTGGGTATTGGTTCTTCTGATATTGTTGCTATTGTGGGTGAAGATGATGACGGACTAACGGATACGTCACTGAAAAAGTCGGCGCCATTCAAACCACGCCTCGGTAAACGTCGCGGAAACCAAATATGCGCATGAATTATTGTTGTTGGCGCTGACCATATATGTACAGTAGATTCATAGAGAGGACCAGCTGAGGTCGTGGGAAGGGTGGGTGTGAGTGGTTGGTTGGATGATCGGATGGTCGGTTGCTCGGTTGTCTGTGGTGCGTGGTGCGTGGCACACGTATAGTTGAACCATCTCTGTATGTGTGCCGGTGTGCTACATAAATATTTTGCTTGTTTGTTTTGATTGTGCGTGGTTGTGTGTGTGGCTCTAACGGTTTTGTTAGTTTGCGAAGGTTAACGTTGGCGAATTTTAAATTGCCCACATAAACCTACACATACACATGTATGCATACCGTTAGTCTGTATCGAAATCTGCATGCAAATAATAAATGTTTAAATGACCTTTGATATTCGCAATGGAAAATTTGAATGCAAATTCAAAAAAAAAAAAATAAAAAATATGGAAAAAGCGCAAAAACTGTGTTAAATTGTTGTGGTAGTGTAATTTAAATGTATTTGTGGTTAATTAAAATATTTCGCCCTTGGAGGTCTCGCTTTTCATTTATTATTGAAACATTAAACAATTTGTATAGAAATTGTGGTGAATACAACTGTTATCAATGTAAAAAATACAAAACAGAAAATAAAAAAATGTAATTATTTCATTTAAAGAGTATTTAATAATTGAGGAAAAAACTTAATAAATCAAAAATCTAACGAATTTAAGCAAAAATATTTTTAATATTTTAGATAAAGAATAAAGAGAAGAGCAAAGAAGAATTTGTATGTACATCTATATGCATGCAACTGTACGAATGTTTTAAAATAAATATTAAAAATTAATCACTTAAGCTGCTTAATTATTTTTGCTGCGATATAAGATTTCAATAAGACAGAAGAGCTCTCTTCGGCCTTTATACCTTTCATGACCAGATCAGATTTATAGTATTTCATTTTAAGATCAAATATTAATTCTTATATCTGAAAAGTTGGTTGGAGGGAGCTATACGACGGAATTTCCTGATTTCGGGGCTTTCCAGTGACAATGTTTATTTGTAGAAAGAAATATAAAATTGATCCCGGAAGTGTATCAGCGCCATGTTACAATTATGAAATTATTAAGAAACTATTTATTTAGCTCATTCGATTATGATACTCGTATATGAGAAATCAGCAATTAACATTATCAACACTCTTACAATTAAACAATTCTTTTTACAATATATTGATATATAAATATGATTTTTCTTATTATTCAACCTCAACGCCCTCTGGTATATTAATTTTTCAATAAACGCCTCATCTGAATGAATATCTATGCCTTCGTCTATCGGCCGAGTTAAAAACGGCGCGTCTTACATTTTTCCCTTAGCCGTTCGACAACGACGGACTCTGCATCGAAAACTTTCTTAGTTCCGAACCTTTGCCAACCTTATATGTTGATTTATTATTGGGAGAAAATTATTTTGGGTTGGTCCAAGTGGGCCCATAACTTCCGCTCTTTTATAAAAGGCAGAAACACGGATGATAACGACATTCGAATAGTCGACATTACTGCTATCCCTAAATTGGAGCGTTGAGCGCTAAACAACTGTAAAAAATCCTCATGGCCATACAATTTGTATGGGACATGCCACAATAACGTGGCATCAAAGTTGAGCAAATGGAATTTTCAATTTTGACAGCGCGTTATATGATGAAGTTAGATGTGAAGGATAAAATTGTGAAAGAAAGAAGATAAAACTGATGAAGAGGAATAGGCAAATAGGAGGAAAATTTGGCAAGTACCAGAAATTCTATTTTGCAAAAAATTTATAAATATTCACTGCAAATTTAATTCAACAGTTGAAAAGATCAGTTGGCTTCCTTTTTTTTCCTTAATGTCTTAAATTTTGCTAATCTATCTAAGGCATTGGCTGAAAGAGTCGCGGAAGATATCCCTCCTTAAGCAGTTGAAGGCTGGATATTCCCAACGGTAGAGTATCACCGTCTTCTGTGCATACTCTGCTTTCCGTTGATTCAACCATAATAATTTGATCTGTCTACAACCAAGCAGCCATACCGTAGTTCAAAGGAGTTCCTTATGGCGTCTTACAAAGCCGGTGTGAGCCAGTTAATCAGCAATTTTATTATACTTGCACAGTAATACCTCTAATTAATTAAAAACCGAATATCACTTGATAAAAAAAAAAATAATCAAGGCATATATCGCAAGATACTTAAAAGCATGAAAAATCTATAATATTTCATGGCATGGGTTTTAAAAATTTTTGAGACCATTCTTCATACATAAATTCGGAATAGAAATTTTTGTTTACAACCTACTCGTCGTTAGTCATTCAAAATAACTTTTTTATGAACTTTCTTTAAGTTTGAACCTTGGCATTATACGAGGGCTGCTATATGTATATCTGGCCTAATAATGAAAATACAAATATAGATCCATGATTCGTCACCTGTGACGATCTTATAAACATCTTTTGAAGCACCGCGATCGTATTTTTTCAGCATTTCTTTACACCAATCCACACGAGCCTTGTTTTGAGCGATTATCAAATTGTGCGGGATCCAACGAGAACAAACCTTTTTTACGGCCAGGTGTTCATGCAATATCGAATGTATGCTGGTGGGAGAAATGCATAGGCATGCCTCTATCTGAAGGTATGTTACCTGACGGCCTTGCATTATCAGTTCACGTACGGCATCGATGTTTTCTGGCACAACGGCTGTTTTTGGACGACCTTCACGGAATTCGTCTTTGAGCGAGAGTCGGCCACGATTGAATTCGTTGTATCAGTTTTTCACAGTGCTATAGGATGGTGCTTCATAGCCATACAAAGATTTTAGTTCATCGTTGTTGCTTTTCAAGTGCTCAAGGTTTATCCGCTTAAACACGATTTTTCGTGTAGCTTAAAAAAAAAGTCCAACAGTGTCAAATCGCATGATATCAGTGACTAATTAAAATCACTGAGATAAAAGATTATGTGGTCGGGAAATATCTCTCGTAATTTAGCCATATTCACTCGTATTGTGTGGTATGTGGCACCATCTTGTTGTCCAAGCCGTGTTCTTAAATTCAATAAAAAGTCAGTAAGTATATGACTATAACACTCTGATAGTTAGTTCAATTATTTGAAGATTTTCGAAGTCTCAAATGTGACAATCTTTTATTCGAAAAATCACCGTCCACTGTTTGTTGTTCAAGTATCTAATCAACGGCTTTGAGGATGTACCATATGTGGGTATAACTCCAAGTCCAATACGTGTCGTTAGAAATTCCAAGTCGTTGAGAACGTAGAGAAATATGCACATTCGGGTTTCCGGTTACACTTTCACTTACAGTAGCGATAGTTGAGGTTGAACAAACAAATCCATTTTCGGTATTGAAGAATCCCTTATCTGTACCTTCTTGCCATTGGTATCGAAAAAAGTAACTACACAAAACCTTACTTCACGGCACACTTTTTTTGCAGTTATCTGCCAAGAACCCAGTTGATTTCACCATAATATTACTATGCAAAACTAAATGGACCAAATGCAAAAGGCTCCCCATTGCATGGTAACACACAAATGAATATATTCAAGCCAATCATGACGACTCAATTATCAACAGAGCAATTGAGGTGAATTATTTGCAATGAATTATTTAAAATTCAATTAGACTTTGCTACCAAAAAACAAACACCCACAATCACACATCATCTGCCTCCAACAATAACCAACACGCCAACGCAAAATAGACAAAAGCAAACAGACAGCGAAAGCTGTGAAATGAATTTATTATAACAAAAGCAGATAAGTAAAATGTGGACGGGTCACCTACGCAGGATTTGTGAGCATTTAAATGGCTGCTCTGTGGCGCGCTAAAGCGGATAGGTTAATTTTTCGAAAGCAAAGTTCAAACAGTCAGGCTTTACGAGATGAGATGGGCGAAAGAAAAAGCGAATTAAGTGAATGGCGAAGAGCAAAAAAGGGTTAAATGGCAAATTTGTATGCATGTAGGTGTGTCAAACATCTGTGAAGGATACAACAGGTGGACAATGTTAGCTGGGTGTAAGAATTGTCACTGCGTGGCTTAATCGTATGCCTTTAATTACATGTGGGTGTATTCATTCATATGTTCTATGTTGTACCTTGAAGGGTGGGCGAGAGCAGTTGTAATTTTTTTGTAGAAAATTGAAAAAATTTAGAAATGCAAAAATGAGCCCTTGATTTTGAAAGTGGTATAAGTCAAAAATTTTAAAAATCTAGTTTCTTGTAGCTATTTCATATCAAATTTTAAGAAATTAACATACTTTAATCTGAATTTGTTAATTTTTTGGTTGGTAAACAAAATACAGTTGCTGTTTTTTTTGATTGGTATAAGTCAGTCTGTTCACAAAGTTTGGCTAAATAATTAGAAATTTTATTATGTCTTCAGAAAGCGGTTCAAGTAATCCCTTTAATGTAAATACTTACTATTTATAGTTAATTATAGACATTATACGGCGAAGAAATATAAGTTATGCCCCCAAGAAATGGAAACGAATAAGACTAATATCGTCTTCAGATATATCAGTTCATACTTTAAAAGTGAACTCGGAACCCTTACAAAGGTAAGAAAGCAACATGAAATCAAGAAAGAAGACGAAATCAACATAATTATGCACTAAATTTAAGAAAAATGAAGAGAAATAGTGGAGAGGAATATTAAGCAAAAGAGTTTAAGCATGTGAGTACTAAACTTTTCCCAAAAAAAAGTTAGCCTTTGTTCCAAAAAATGAATAAATAAAATCGGATTTAAAAAGCTAATTTTGTTTATTTTTGGAAATTGGCAAGTTTCGAAAAACAGAAATTGTTCCTGTATGGTTTGGTTCGAAAACAATCAATAAAACAAAGACGACCCAGATATTACGAAGGATAGAAAAAATGTAGTTTAAGTTTCATCTAGATATACGGAACTCAGAAGTTTCTGTTTACAAAACTTTGTTTTTTTTTGGATACTTTCAAAATATGGAACTGATGGTCGTGGCATGTTCATCTAGAAAAACAGATAAAAGAAATTAAAGTGATACGAGAACATATTATGAGTTTTCCAGCTTGTGAGAGCCGTTCACACTTCAGGTCGAACGAAGTGCTGACTTAGATATTTAAAAAATGTATGAGCTGTATGTGAAAAAATGTGATGAAAGTAATTCATCACGTGTGAAGGAGTTTCATTATAAAAATCTATCGGCTGTTCGGAGGCGGCTTTGAATAAACAGTAGGTCTCCCCATTTGTGGGAAAAACATCATAAAGCACAAATATTTGATGAAATAGAAATACCTAGATTGTCCATTATTACTCTTTTGAACTAAATGAACTAGAATATAACTAGTTTAAAGCTGATGCGTAATAGGATAATTGATGGGACAGCCCCGTGTTAAAAATACCAGTTTTTTTTACATATCAAATAGATGGAAGATAAACTGGTTAGTGCAAAATTACAAACTATTTGAATTTTAATTATTTAGTATTTTTCCCTACAGGGATTTCTTGTTGAGTTCACCGTTCATATATGTATACATATATGCCTGGCACATATGAATAAAAAGAACAAAACCATTCAGGGTAAATTGATTGATGTATTGTTAGTGTTTTTTTGATCCATGTCACCTTCTTCATTGAACGAGGGATGAAAGCGAAAAATTCTATGACATTTTCTTTTTCCGTTGGCTGATTGTGCGTTAAAGATTTAGCGGTCACAAATGAATGGAAGAAGGTAGTGTATCACAATTTGAGTGGGTTTAACACTTACATATTTAGAAATTGCATGTTCGCCTTACAGTGGGTAAATGTAAGATTGCTCTAACTAAAGTAGAAGAGGAAGACACCTCCACACGGGTGTAAGGATCACGTAGGGAGCGATTTGATCATCCTTGGTATTTCCGATTGGTGTCAAACAGCGAAAAGAAGAAACGGTTAACACACCGTTGTTGATTCTGTTGTAATAACGTAAGCATTGCCTGTTCATGCAAAGTTAAAGAAGAGGACTTACTGTGTTCTATCATGTGGAAGGTCATGACTTCGAGTCTAATAAAATTAACTTAGATGTTCTAATTGCGGTCGAACCTCGGCAAAGAATGTCCCACTCTCCGACTGTATTTGTGACATGTAATCAAAGCTCCTCATAAAAATCCATCAACCGTTCAAAAGTGGCTCCGAATTAACTATAGGTCTCTTCCTTTGTTGTAAAAATAGAAGGAGCTACACCGAAATTAGCTTCAGACCAAAAGATAATTTTCTGCGGTTGTCTTCGGTTGAGAATGTCATTCCTGATGAATGCATTTCTAACAGAACATAAACTTGTTATAAAAATCTGTAAGTTTGAAGATGGCTTAAGACCTAAGGAACGCATTAATTGCCAGAGGAGCTGAGATAGGTTTCAACAAAATGATGCCCTTAGACAAAATGAATAAATTGGCGATGCCTTCAAGGTTATCGATTCCTAGAAGGAATGTAACCTCAGCAAACCAGTTGCGCCAAATTGGAGATACTAAATGCAGCTAGGTCCTTCTACTGCAGATCTTTGAAGCATTTATACTTTCATTGTAGTGCTCTCATCTTTTAGACTACATGACCTAATCAGCTTAACTGGTTATTCGCTGAACTATATCAATGTCGCCATATATATCTTACAGCTCTCATCGTTCCACCAACTGTGGTATTCGCCGTTGCAAGCACGCAAAGGACTATAAACCTTCCACAAAACGTTTATTTTGAAAATTCCTATCCTATTCATCACAACAAAGCAAGATCTGAATGATGATGGATTTGTAGATGTTGGTCTTTGTTTGGCGAGAGAAAAACTTAATTTTCAATTGTCTATGAATCTGCGTTGGATTCCAAGGCTGACAGCGTTGTTGGTGTTAATACTGGTTCCAAGATAGTCGAAATTGAAGCCAATCTAGAGGTTATGCCTGAGGTAGCGCAGGCTTTCTTTGCATTTTATTAAGCTTGTCGTATGTATGTTTGGTACTGAGAACATATTTTGCTGTGTCCTGAATGAGTTCTTAATGATCTCAAGACCAGCAGTGCTGCTGATTTAAATCACTTGCCTCTGCTGCTAGACTTGTTATAGTATTGCGTTACGATTGTATGCCATGTGCGGCGCTACTAAGAAGCGTTCGGTAAGGCGACTGTCGACGTGGCCTCTATGGGAAGAGATTTTTTCTCACCGCCAGGGAATTAGTTTTATTTTATTACTATTCGAAAAAATGGACCAAAGACTCTATTAAGTTTTGTTTAAAAAAGGAAATTAAATGCGCAAGGACATTTGAAATGTTAACTGTGGCGTTTGTCGAGTCTACTATGAGCAGAACATAAGTTCAATTGTGGTATAACCTGTTTAAGGAAGGTCGTGAAGATGTCAATGAAACAGTGAAGAAAATGATTTTGGATAATCGTCGAATCACTATCAGAGAGGTTGCTGATTATGTTGGCATATCGTTCGGCTCATATCAAGCAATTTTTACGGATGTTTTAGGCATGAAACGCACAGAATTGGGGAAAAAACAATATTGGATTTTGTCTTAATGGTGGAGGGAATATATCATTCTGAGAAAAACGCATTTAAAGGTATACTTCCAAGCGCTCCAAAACGTCTTTACAAATGTGCGTGTAACTTCGAAAATATTTGCCGGATCGATTTGAAATTTCTTGTGTGTATTCTTAAACATATGTAGATACAGAAAATAAAATAAAAAAAATCGATTTTTTGAAAATCATAACTGTATATAACCCCTTCGGATCGATTTGAAATTTCTTGTGTGTATTCTTAAACATATGTAGATACAGAAAATAAAATAAAAAAAATCGATTTTTTGAAAATCATAACTGTATATAACCCCTTAAGAGAATATGTTTTTCTTGCTCCGACTACCGTCGCGACGGTCATAAAAAGTCGCTGTTTTCCAAAAATCTGTTTCAAAAAAAAAGTGAGTACATAATTTCTGGCTCATTCGATGTCGTAATTATATTTTTTAAAGGCTTAAAATAATCAGGTAAAGAGCAGTCCCATTAGCATTATTACTTGCATTAGAGATTAAACTAGATCAATACTATTTTATTTGCAATTTCCCCATATATTTCAAATCTAACACAGAATAGTTAATTTGAAAAGAACTAAGCTAAGCTTAGCTAGAAGAGAAGTAAAGTTGCCTGTAGGGGAGATCACCTCACCTCCTTTTCTCACCAGCACAAAGACCTCACCTCAGCACCACTACCTGTTCACTCGAATGAGTAATAGATAAGCCTATAATCATGCAATAATGATGTTGCAAGATTTCTTTTCTACTATTTTTCACATACGCTTAATGTTGCTGAGCTGTTTAACAGCATTTTCGCTTTGCAACTGGCACCACCAGCTTTATCATTACAGTTACTTTAGCACTAATTGGTTGTGATTGTCATTGCGTAAATAATGTCCTGCGGCGCTGCTAAACTACTCCGTTAAGGGCAGCAACACCATGGTGACTATGACTACGACTACGAGCCGGTTGGTGGCCAGAGTGACAAGCAAGCAACAAATTGACATTAATCACTATTGTTGCCAAGCTGTTGTTGTTGTTGCCTTTTACTTTTTTTTCTATACTGTCAGCTGTTTGCTACTGCTTTTTTTGCTCCACAGTGGTTGTTGTTGTTGTTTGTTGTGCGGCGCTATTGCCTTAAGCGCTGAAAAGTGGATTAACATATCAAGCAAGAAGATAAATTGTTAAAGAAACAGTTGTTTTTTGAGCTGTATTCTCCAACAGGAATAAATAATAAATTGTTAGCAAAATAGAAAATTATCGCCTCTGGAGTCTATAAAAATCCATGCTGACTTCGATACCTTCATCAGTCGCTGCCAATAATCTATTGCGCTCACTTATCTCTAGCGGGCTTCACTAAGTGTTTGCTTTTTCTGCGACATCTAGCAAGAGTGTAATTCGTCAAGCTTTCAAAAGCGTCTAAAAAGTTTTGTTGCTTAAATTTTGTGCACGCGTGTGTGTGTGTGTGTGTGTATTTGATTTGCGCTTATTTACTTGCCATGAGCAATTTAAGCGTGCTCGCTCTTCTCCTAATTTTTGCTGTTTCCTGTTATGTTCCTGGTAGCACCGAGGAAGCAATTGGGAAGCATGCTGACGATGACTTTCTGCAGGTAAGTGAGTATATCCTTGATTGAAACGGATATAACCAATTTCACTTGACTCCACTTTATTTGCGCAGTTTTTGGGTATTTTTAGTAAGAGAATATAGTAAGAGATACGTTAGTTGGCCGTGTGTTGCATCTTTGCCGCAGCCATTTCCCCGAATTTCCCTTCAACGCAAATTACTTTGATATATGTTAACAAATATCATCACCTGCAATTAAGTTTAAAAAACACGTAAAATTCATTTAAAAGTATGTAGATGGAATGTAGAGTCGAGTCCTGGTGCGACCAACATGCAAAATTATAGAAAATTAATTGGCGTCCGCCCCCCGGTAACGAATGTAAAGCCCTTCAAGTGTATTTCTAAGATAAAATAATGGTTTTTTATAAAAATCCATCGGCCATTCGGAGGTGGCTTAGTATAAACTGTAGGCCCTAAATTTTTTGGAAAAACTTTAAGGCGCATGTCACAAATTGAAGAATGACTTTCTAATAGTCGGACCCTCGATAAATTCGGTATACTCAGGGCATCCGTCACTAGCTCACCCCTCTGTGTCCTACAAGAGTTTGCTCCGTTCTTGAAACCTTCTGTAAGTCGTCGTATCTTCTCGTAGAATTTTCGATCATTACGCTTGTCGGCCAGCTTCTCAAGCTCTTCATACTCATCCATTTCGGCCTCTTTCTTTTTCTCTCTGCAAGTGCGTCTTGCTTCCCTCTTCAGCTCTCGGTATCTACACCACCCCGCAAGTGTTGTGGTCGATATCAAAGTTACGAGGTATGCAGTCTGTTTTTTCTTCACTGCGACACGACAGTCCTCATCGTACCAGCTGTTTTTGCGACCTGTCCGAAATCCAATAGTTTTATTTGTAGCTGTACGTAGGGAGTGTGCAATGCCGTCGCACAGTTCCCTTATACCGGGTTGCTGATGAGTGCTCTCAGAGAGCATTAGTGCAAGTCGAGTAGAAAACCGCTCGGTAGTCTGTAGTGATTGCAGCTTTTTGACGTCGAAAATATCATCGGCGTATCTTACCCTGACACAACTTGTGTTATTTAGTTGCCGATCAACGTACTTACTGTGAGGCACCATAGCAGTGAAGATAAGCCTTACCCATGAGGGGTAACTCTTATAGTACTTCTGCATTGCCCATCTCAGCATGATAATCCTGTTCCTTAGGAGATATTCCACGAGCTTGATATCATGCTGTTCAAAATCCATTACCTGACCTTCATTATGGCCTCGGGAATTATGTCGTGAAGCGCTTTATCGATGGACTTTTCATTAGAGTAGGCGTGCTGCTTCTTTGAGAAGCTATTCTTGTGTAACCTTTAGTTGATGGTGGCTCAAAGACTTATTGGATGAAAAGAATGAAACTTTGTACCTATACTAATTATGAATTACTGAACATGCTAATGAAGCCAATCATTCTCTACAACCCTCTCATTCACTCATTCGAGTATAAAAACGCTTCCTTGTATTGTAGAAAAAAAGCTTTGTCTAAGTGGAAGAAAATCAATAGGGTTTCCACCATTTTTTAAAGGATCTGTTGATAAATTAACGATGACGAGGCAATGCAGAAAAGCTACTTGGAAAATTCTTCAAATATTTAAAATATAAATATGCATACATATATTTTCCAAATGCAACTTTACCATCTGTCAGTTCAGTCAAAAATTTCGCAACGCTATTGGCAAATGCATTTTCTACTTAAAAGTGATTTTGAAGTAATTTTTTTGTCGCAAAAAAGTCTTGTTGCACAACAACCAAATATAGTCTTGCGCGGTTGCAATTTGTAAACCTCGAGCTCGAAACTTTGCGTTACAAATCCGCCAACATTACATCAACTTTCAGCTCATTTCGATTATTTAACAACTGACTGGCGGGGTGCGGGTGTGACTACATACGTACGACACTCGCAACCTTCAGGGTACTTCTGTTGTATGCACTAATGTATGTATGTATACCTTCTGACTGCTAGCAGCTGACTTTGATGCCAACTCTTCTAAAAGTATAACCAGCTGTTACCCTACTCACTGTTTAGTTGACAAAACTCTACGCTTTGGTATTGAAAGTTTTTCAAGTGACTTTCGAGGCTTTTAAATATATAAAAAAAAAATATGTGAAAGCTTTTACTTTTCCTTGTACTTTGCTGGCAGTTTAACAACACACGCTGCTCATCAGCGAGTGAATAGTTGAGAAATTGTAATTTGTCTATATTGTAGTGGGGAAATGGTAAACATATACGTATGTATGTGTGTATGTTTGAGCGTATGTGTTTGAGTTGCTCATACGCCATGACGCACAAGCCAAAGTAATTTTATTTTGCTAAAGTTTCACATAACAAATGCATTGAAAAGTGAAATTTAATTTGGATTTTGAAAGTGAAATCAGAACTGAAATGTGTTCGACTCGACATGTTTTGTTTGGTGATTTACAATGAAATGCTCATTAATTTAATTGTTTGAAAGCTATTGCACACATAACTATTTATAACTATCGTATTTCGGTTCGGTTTAACCCTTTCGAATGTGCGAGTATTTTACAATTATTATTCAAATTATGAGGAAAAATATGAAAATTCATTAAGCGCACATGTACATATATATGTATACGTGTACTTTTCATTTTAATTCTTGCGAATATGGGAAAATTTTACACTTATTCAGATTATAGGGAAAAATATGAAAAATAGGTATATATGTGTGTTCATTTCGTTTGTGTAAAATTTTTGTAAACTCAAAAAAACAAAAACAAAAAAAAATTGCTTGGAATTTAATTTGTTATAAATTATTCAGTGTAGCGAAATTTGTAATAAAATATCATTTTTTTTCTTCGTACTTTTTACTTTACAAACTCTTATTGTATTTACCAGCGAATTGTTGTGAAAATATTTAAGGATATTGAATTTGCACTTATTGTGTGTATAAATAATGCTATTTTACCCGGCAGAGAATGTCAACACCTCCGAGTGTATTTCTGATATGAAATAAAGCTGGAGGACCTCGGCCGAAAATCGCTTCAGCGGTTACAGAGTGCCAATTAATATATATATTTTACAAATGAGGTTAAATAAAAATACCTTCTGCTCAAATATAAACGAGACTGGCTCAATAAAACAAAAACGGTTAATTATTCTGCAATATTTATTTTATCCCCTTCAAAATAGTCACCATTAGAGGCGATACACATATGCCACCTTTTTTTCCAATCTTCATAACACTTCTGGTAGGCCGCTTTAGGTATGACTTTCAGTTCCTTCGAATTCTCTTTTATGACTTCAATCGTGGGAAAATGCTTTCCACGAAGCGGCAATTTGAGTTTAGGGAAAAGAAAAAAGTCACACGGTGCCATGTCGGGTGAATACGGTGTTTGCGGAACAATATTTACGTTGTTTTTGGTCAAATAATCGCGTACAAGACGAGACGTATGAGCAACAATTTTGGAACAAGTCGAGCAGACACACGTCTCATGCCCAAAACATCGTGAATAATGCTATGGGCGGATCCATTTGATATGTTGAGCTCACTAGCTATCTCTCTTTCAGTCACACGACGATTTTCCAACACAATTTTCTTTACTTTTTCGACGTTTTCTTCGTTCATTGACGTTGCTGGACGACGATCATGGGGCAAGTTCTCCAGCGATGTACGGCCGTCCTTGAACGACTTATGCCAATCAAAAATACGTGCACGTGATAGGCAAGACTCCCCATATGCTTTCTGCAACATTTTCATTGCGTCCGTCGCACTTATTCTATTGGAATAATAAAATTCCAAACAAACTCTTTGCTCAACGTTAATTTCCATAGTAAAATTCGAAAAAGACACTCGAGGTTGACTTGCTTAAGTGCCGTAAAAAAAAAACTATGTGACAGATCGCGATCAAATTTGACATGTAAACATATAACAGTCCTGGCAACCTAAGCAAAAAACAGTATGGCCATATGTTTTGTCCTTGTCGAGTTATGGATAAAGTCTCGTTTATATTTGAGCAGAAGCTAAGTAAGCTTGAAGTAAGCTCGGACGGACCTATACAATGATAACCAACAGTTTCGGTTGTAGGGATAGAAAAAGGTTTGTGCAACTGTGTCAAAAGTTTTGAGCTAAAAATGAGCCTCAACAAATCTCTAGCATTTTTACTTTAAAATAAAGGATTGGATATTACGATCACTTTCAGATCCTCGGCGGCAATTTCGTCTAATTATGATGTCAAGCTGCTGGTTTCCAAAATAAACGCAAATAAGATACGTTTAAACTAAATTTTTTCATGAATTTATTTTTTTATTATAAATTGTGAACCTTGGTCTTTTATGAGAAACACTACATCCTTAAAATCGTCGTCTAGCGAGTTTTTGCAAATTTCGATCGATTTGAGGTATTTTTCGACCACGCTTTGGCAGGCATATATTGGGCGGTATCTTAGCCATAACTTGATGAATGTTTGTTTTCAAGTGATCGAGAGATCAACACAAATTCTAACGGTGTCAAAAAGCACCATCTCGGAGGTTAGTTGATATCACCAAGACGAAAGATTACGCGGCCGGGAAATTTCTTCCGCAATAAAGCCATATTCGTTATCAAGCGCTCCGAATCGACAGTGACAAAGAACTAAGATCCAATCACACCTCCGCACCAAAGAGCTCACCAAACAGTAAGTAAATACCGCAGTCGATGAAATGATGAGCTGTGTGAGACATATATAGTTCAACGAATTCAGAACCTGCGGCTGCGTTGACTAGGTCATGTGGTCCGGATGGATAAGAATACTCCAGCTTAGAAAGTTTTCGGTACCCCCCGGTGCAGGCAGAGGAAGAGGAAGACTTCCAATTCGCTGGAAAGGTCAGGTAGACAAGGACTTGGCTGTATTTGGTACTCCATTTGGTGCCAAACAGCGAAAAGGACGAACAAGTGGCGCAATGTTGCTAACTCAGCAAGAATTTCGTGGTGTCCACGCCAGTAAGAAGAGGTGTAAGTCTAAGAGCAAAATACGCCATAATGTGCCGAAAGCTCTGTACTAGCTCTAGAAAACGGCAAGGAATATACATATCCGGGTCATCTGCTGCACTCTCACTTACTTTGCATAGAGGCGCGTCTCAATTCCGGCTGAGCTTTTAGCATTACTCAGGGGATGTCAAAATCAGTTAAGATGGCGTAGAGACAGCTCCTATCTGTATTGACGGTGTCAGCTTTAAAATCGGCAAAAAAGTTGTTCTGACTGGTCTTTTCCAAAATTTGGCGTCAGGTGACAAGTTGGTTTTGGATTTTAGTCTGAAGGTCCGATCAGATTTGCTGACAATGGGTTTCAATCTCTCTCAGCATATTTTCCAACATATGGCTTCATATGTTACGGCCTTTACATAATTTGGCTGGATTTAGACCAAAAACAGAGTTGCTTAATAAATTTACCAAAATTTAATTATCACTTATTTTATATAATTTTTTGTTGTAATTATAATAAAAATAAAAACATTTCCAAAAAAAAAAAAAAATTACACAAAATAAAAGAAAGCGAGTCCGCAAATTTTTATATCTCTTATACACATATATGTATGTAGATAAAAGTATTTCATATCTCTCAATAGCTTTAACTGCCATTTCCTCTTTGTGCTTTGTGCTTACACTAATCTGGTTATCATTTGCTTTGTTTTTATGCTTTTCCTTTTAGGCCATAAATTTCGCAAATTCTCCAAAGAATAATCAGAAGCCATATTTAACCATACAAGAACAACAAAAGCAACAGCAGAAACAAAAAGAACACCAACAACAACAAGAATCACAACACCACAAACACCGGCAGGCAAACAAACGTTCAGTATTGACAACAGAGGCGGCGAAAGCGACAATGAGAATACGCCAAAAACGTTCCCAACATGCTTTTGCCACGGTAGAGGAGTATTTGAAGAGCAGCTTGCCAACATACACATACAATCTGGCATTACTGAATGTAATGAACAATTTAAGGAGTGAGTAAAGCTACTGAAGTATATATATAATATGCATATATGTACGAGCATTGTTAGAAATAATAATTATTGATTATACATATAATATTATACTAGAGTTTGCCAGCGACTTTGTCTGAATGAAATTTTAAGATGGTTCTAATAAAATTTTCTGTTGAGCCGCAATAGCCGAGTGGTTAACATTGAAAACTAATTTTCTAAACGCCAGGGCTCGAGTCCTGGTTCGATCAATATCCAAGAATTATAGAAAATTAATTTTTCAAATTGCGGTCGCCCTTCGCAGGGAATGTCAAGCCTTTCGAGTATATTTTTCACATGAAAATCAAAAGCTCCTTGTAAAAATCTATTCGGCTGTTCAGAGGCCCCTCCATTTTTTTTTGGAAAAACATCATACCATATATTATTTGCGCTTTGTAACCGCTGAAGCGATTTTCGGCCGAGCTCCTCCTCCAATTTGTTGTTTTGCGTCTTGATATTTTTCCAACAAATAGAGGGGCCTACAGTTTATACTAAGCCGCCTCCGAACGGCTGATGGTTTTTATATGAGGCGCCTTTATTTCATGTCAGCAATACACTCGGAGGGGTTGACTTTCCCTGTCATCATACCATACACACCTCAGATTTGAGGAGGAACTCTGCTTAAAAAGGCTTCAGCGGTTAGAAAGCGCCAATTAATTATTTAGATATTTTTTTAATCAAAACCAGGATTTTTTCCACTTTAAGGAAATAAAAGTTATTTATGTGTTAATATAGGCAAATGGCTGCTCATGTACCAAATGAAATCATAAATGTGATTTTCGGCAACCGTTTGTGCCAAATTTGTTCTAAATAAAACGAAATATTTTTTTAGATCGGTCCCTAGTTCACTTCATGGGAAGAAAACTATTTCCCAAGTCAATTTAGGCAAAGAGAGATTTAATAATAAATTCGATTTTTTGGAATAGTTTGATCCCAGATCCACATTCTGGAAAATCCTTTCTTATCGGATGTCTTGGTCATACGCATAACTCTTGCTTTAAGTTTCAGGTCTCTACGATCAATCGTTTAGGCTGTTGGTTGATCCGTCAGTCATTCAGGACAAAGCCTTTTAGATACAGGGTTTTCCAATAAAAGGTTTTAGCTTGATATTTAAAGAAATTTTCCAACGAAGGTGTCATTGCCTGTGTCCAATACCAGCTATAAAAAATCATTAATCATCTCTCGATTGCACAATCCATTTACCGTAACTGTTACTCCGTTCTCATTTTAGAAAAAGTGAGGTTCAATGACCCCGCCGAAGTATAAATCGCACCAAACAGAGGCTTTTTAATAATAAATTTTGAGTTTCCGAGCACCAGATGTGACAGTTTTGTCAATCGAGGTGGAAATGGGCCTCAGCAGTCAAGATGATTTTCTTTGAAATTCCGAATAATTTTCATACATTTCAAGGAACCAATCAGTAAATACATGATGTTGTTAATGATCGGCCTGCTTGAGTTCTTGTGTTAACTGAACTTTATGCATATTATATTAAACTTCATGGAATGCCGAGACGAATTGTGATAGTCACGTTTGTCTGTCTGATTTCCATCCGTTTGTGTGTACAATACTTGAAGTAAAGATTCAGGTATTTTGATGAAATCACATATGGCTCACACATTACTGGGATCACAAGCACAAACGCTATTATCATACAACAGTAATTTTGAGGAGCAAGAAAATCGCGGTAATTTAGTATATAAATGTGGGATTAAAGTCATATTTATTAAGGATGATCGCATGACGAAAAATGTGAGTGGCGGAATAAAATTTCAGGTGGTTGTGACACCCTGGCTGGTTTTGGCCCAGAAAGCACCTACAGGTGCTATTGTGAAGTCCTGCCATATATGGTCCGATATTTTGTTCACTGTATATTGCAGTTGAGAACCGTTGTTTGTCTGAAGCAAAACGAAAGATACACTCGGAATTGTGTAAAAATAATTCATGACTTTGCAATTATGATAATTCTATTTTTCTTGTGCATATTTTGGACAAAAAACACCAAAATGAATCCTCAGCCGTAATCACCAGGCTTGAACCCCCTGAAGTTTTCTGTTCTTTAGTGAATCGAACTATTAAAGAATATGGCGTTTGGCAAGGTTGGTCGCAGAAAAGCCATGTGGTTAGCACGTACTGTAATGCAGATAGTCCCGTGTGCGAATCCTAGCCCGATTGATGTCTAAAATTGCTAAAAAATAATCTTTCTAGTTGCCGTCACCTTTCGGAAAGAAATGCTAGCCCTTCCTTTAAATACTTTTTTCGAAAAAATTAAAACTCTGCTAATTTTTGAAACACACCTCGTATAGTAATTATCTCTTGGTAACCGGATATGTAATTTTCACTCAAACATCTCCTTTGATTTTGGCGGTGCCTTCGAAGGCCAAAATTATAATGAGATATACCGATATTTCGGAACATTGGACGTCATTTAGAAACAAGTTTTCAACTTTGAGCTATGGACCCTTTTTCATTATCGGTATGTCTTTCAGACAGACAGCTGTCCTTTCGTTCTTAGAGCTTGAAATGCCGTCCCAAAGTTCCCTTGAACCGAGCTGTTCATGAGTGCTCTCAGAGAGCAGAAGCGCAAGTTGAGTATAAAATCGTTCGATTATATGTTGTTGTTATCTTTTCGACTCCCTACCTACCCACCCTGTATTTGTTGCAGGGCGTTCTTTGTTGCAAAGAAGGGATGCTTCTTTTGGATGCGACTAGATGGCGGTGCGTGTCGATATTTGAACATCGGAGCGTGTGCAAGTCGAGAGCGCTAGAGACGTCAGCCATCTATTTTCGATTCCTTCGAATTATATCAGCCTCAGCCCATTTTGGGGTTATTTCGCCATAGAGGCTGTGTTTTCCGAGAGGCTTGTGCCGAAGATATCTTCGCAGAGAACCCTAGCGTTAACATCACCAAGCACGATTATGATATCATGGAGAGGGCAGGGCTTGTAAGTGAGTTCCAGAGGCATTTTTTTAATGGAGCGCAACTTTGCGATATGTTATATGTTGCTTTGATGCGTGGTGAACGCTAGTACTTTTTCTCTTTGTCTCTCTCTCGGAGTCTGTCTCCTAGATATCGGCATTAATTTTATCAATGACACCAAGCTTCCCAATTAAGGGACTGAACAGTCGCTGTGCATGACTTCAAATCTTGATCCCTTTGCTTTTTCTGTAGTTGTCATCAGCATGGAGTGTCTCTCATCACAGGTTGTTATCTATTTTTCATTAGAACTGATTTCTACATGACCGCTCTCCAACCGAAGGCAGTACTTCGATAGGCTAGTAGGTTTACCTTGTGGACACATACATACAGGGAGTCGCTTGCTTTAAGACCGACGGCCGCTCGCAGCCGCACCCCTGACGTTGCTTTAAGACTTTTGTGACCCAAGGATCCTTAAGAGGTGGTTACCATATTTTTCACGAGGGTTGCTCACATTTCCAGGGTGGGCGACGAGGACCCAGAGCAGGACTACACTCCATTTCACTTAGCTCTGTGAAGGTTTATTTTACCCATAACTGGCTAAATAGGAATTGTTCAGTTCAGTGTCTAAGGCAAATATTTTTGTATGCAATAAAAACAAACCTTCACTCATTTGACTTTTACGAGTATGCGTGTAGTATTCTAAAAAAAATCGGACACACCTACAGACATTTCACTAATTTTTTTTTTTATTCTGCAGGACAACTCTCCAACATTGAGTTGGCGCGTTTACGTTCACGCCTCAGCCATAGTGCAGCAGCTGATTTGCGATTATACAATGATATCTACAACCACAACCACAACTATAATAACAACAACTACGATGTCGATTCCGCTTTGCTGAATGTAGGCGAATTGGGCACTAACAGAAACGACAACAACGATGCCGGCACCGCCAGTCTTCTCGGCACTGACACTGGCAATGGCGGATTGCTTGGAGGCATTGGCAATGGAGATGCAGGTGGTGTCAGTGTCGGTGTCGCTGCTGGTGCTGGTGTTGGTGCTGGTGCCGGTAATGATATGCTTGCCAATGACATTGAGGATTCGAGTAGCGTGCCTTGGCAATTCGTGACGAGAGTCAGCAAAAAATCCTCAGCACTCTATAAACCACGTTTGGGCAAGCGCACTCGACAACAACAACAACAACAACAACAACAACATGAACAACTACAGTAAATACATGCAATTGAAGCGTTTGGCAGCGAAGGGCGCGTTGTTTGCTGGTTGCGTGTGTAGCCACACAGTGGTGCGGAGGACATGAATTGCAATCAGTTATGGGAAGGTAACGTTCGTTTGTTTTTTGTTTATTTGTCTAGCTTTGTGCGTCAAGGAAAGAGGACGAGTGTATATTAAGTTGTAAAACGGGCTGGGCGAGGTTCTGTGCTGTGTGGGTCACTATAAATGATTCTGTCACGCACAGAGTGAGCAACAAAATAAAAACAAAATTGAAAAAATTAAACAAAAAATTTGGCGAATGCAACGGCAACTACAATACAAATACTGTTATGTACTATATTCATTGTTTATGCAGGCGCAAATCCCGTAAAAACAATTATACAATGAGCAAATTAGCCAATTAACAAAAAATAAATAAAAAATAAATGAAAATAGTTGTAGTAATTGAGAGGAAAATCATTTGTTATTTTTTAAACAAATATTTATGTTGTTATAAATTAATTATGATATTTTAATAATTGAAATTGTGGTAAATACAATTTTTTTGGGAAACTTAACTCATATAAAATATTTATATACTAGTAAAATGTATTTAATAAAATATACTATGAATTTTAAAATATTTATATTTTGTATTTGTTCATTTATCACAAAAGGTTGCTCGCGACATAGTATGCAGAGAATTCTAAGATGAGTTGAGTTCTCTTTACCAGTACACTTAGTCCAATAGGCCCAATATGATACCGCTGGGATGCTCCTATCTTCATCAATGGTTGAATCATTTCGTGTCTCTTATAAAAGCAACGAGATTGCCAATTTTCGCTGAAGCTAGCTCAGCGAGACAGTCGAAGATATGTGGAATTTGTATAGGGGAGATATCAAGGCTGGACAGTGACAGAGGTAGTGTTCAATAGACTCTTCCCCTTTTTCGTCCTAACAGCTGCGGATAAAATTATTAGAGTGGTAGCCAATTCTTGTGCCGTGAATCCCCATTAAACAAAGATCTGTTTTTATGAAATTCGTTACGTTAATCGAGAACTGGTTTTGAATTTTTCGCGTCCAACTTTGGCCATAGCTGCCTCGTCACGTTGCGTGATCCCATTCAGCCATCTTTAGTATACTTCTTTGGTAAAGGCCAGTTTAAGCATGTTTATCATTGGTAGAAGGGTGTCTGGGATGTCACTGTGCCCAGGTACCCAGAATATGGCAGTCGAAAGTTTGTTCAGATTGCTTCTACATTTTGTAGCCACCTTTGATGTAGTACTGTTACATTGCAGAGACCTGATGGTAGATTGACAGTCGGAAGATTTGAGCAGCCACTCGACGGCTTTCACAATTGCAAATAGTTATTCTTGGAACACGCTACACTGGTCTGGTAGCCTCACGTTTCATATTTATTGAGAGCATCAGAGAATAGATTCGGCAGTCCACTTTTCCATCGAACGTCGATACATCTGTTAACATGGCTATGCTCTCTGTTCGAGGGCGTTGGTGTTTCCCTACTCTTTCTGTTTGGAAAAAAGATTGCCAAAGCACATACTGGAGGAAGTGTAGTCCAGCTTCTTCGGCACTTCGGCAATTTTTCCAAAGTTGAGTTGCAACCCGCTTATAGTTTCCCGTATAGATCCAGCGGAAAGAAGTTGAGAAGAGTTAGTGTTTGAGGAATTGATGGCAGTACTCCAGTTGCCATACGCAGAACACACCCTCGGGCCTCTACAATCAGATGCTTGAAAGAGCTTCTCTGGAGTCTGCGGTGAGCTCTAATTAGGACTAATCCATTTAGTCTTTTTCTCCGATCGAATTTATAAAAAAGATTTTCAGACCTGTGATTGTCGAACATCGTACAGTACACGTAGTGCCGGACATTGCTCAATAATTTTTAAATAAAAATATGACATTTTTAATATTTTGACTTTGACACTTATTTTCTGCATCTAGTGCAGTATTTGGAGGACTAGCAACGACTTCCTGACTACATTTATTTTACCACAAAGCATTTTTGTATGTGTTCAATTTTTGTCCACTGAGGTGTATAGTACAAAGTGAACACCATGGAAATTTTTAGACGGCCATTTTATGTTCAAACATTTAATTGTTCTAATTGCAGAAAGAAATATCAATAAAAATCACGATCGCGTCGTTTGATATATTATTTAGGTTTTATCCAATACGACAGACTTTCTACTATTAACTCCATTCTTGACTCAGGACGTAATGTTTAAGGAATCAATCAACAGAATTCAAAGCCAAAAAAAGGAACTAAAGTCCTAAAATCGTTAGAGTAGGATCAAAAAATAGACTTATTTCACATACGATGGAGTTTTTTTTGATCCGTTGACTTAAAACAATGAATAAACAATAAAATGTTTTTGAAATAATTTTTTTTATAAAACTATTTTTTTATTATAAAGTTCGAATCTTGCCACTGTATCCGTGTGATGTAATTTTCTACCAATTTTTAGCACATTTTGGGCGTCATATCAGCCATAACTTGATAAATGTTGGTTTTCAAGTGCTCAAGAGTTAGAGGTTTATCCGGTTATCAGACGCTCCGAACTGTCAGTGATAGTCTCGCCGTTGTCGTCTTCAAAGATGTAAGATCCAATCACACCTCCGAACCAAACAGTTTTTATGGTTGTACAATATCTTCAATTATTTGTGGTTTCTTTAGGCCCCAATTGTTTCATCATCAATGTGGCTCGCGCAAAGAAATCATTACATTAATTGCAACTGAATTACCATGACTTTTGATCTTTTGATATTTGTATCATTATATCTATTTACATATATCAATAAATTTTCAATTCATTTCAGAAAAGGTTTCTGCTCGAAATATCTACTGAGAAAATACACCGCTTACACCCTTTATGTGTTGTAGAATTCCCCTTTGTTTCAATGATTATTACTTACATTTTGCGCCCAAGGTTTATGGTATTCTGAAAAGATAAAACCGTATTTCAAAAATATGTAAAAATTATATTTTAAATGTTAAAAATGTTTACAATAATTTTTATATTACATTATCAAACAGGGTTATTGCCTCTAAGAAAGAAAGGGTTACAAAATATCTATTTTTTCCACTTCAACGTCAAAAGGGTAAGCAGGCTCCCAGAAGGTTGTCTTAAAAATAGTATATTAACGTTTGAGTATATGTACTGCTATGTACTATTATTACATGAGAAGTTCAGCTGAATTCTAGAATTTTACAAAAGTCACACCAACAATACTACTCTGCAAACATTTGTGGACCATATGATCCATTGGAGTAATCCATTACATACTCCTCTGCAGTGTAATATTGGACCAGCTCACGTCTTGCTATTGGTTTGTTCTTAGATGATGATTGTGGGTCTTTTAACAATCGCAAGTGCACAATAAAATTAATATTTAATTAATTAACAAAACTTCGATTAGTTTGTGGCTTTCAATTTGTTTTTGTAAATCTAAATATACCAAATACTTTGCAATTACTTTATTAGTCTTCGTTTCAAATTTTAAAACTATCGGCTAAAATAGAAATGACAAAACACAAGATAGCTGAGGATAGGTCAGACGAAATTCCACCACCAACGCAAACAGAAATTCGCCATGTGATTCTCTTCAGGTTTCGGCGTAATTTACAGCCAATATAAATATTTAGTGAATGCCAAATTGTATATGGAACGATTGCACGGTCCTCAAAGACGATTTCTAAGTGGATCCGAAGATTCCAAATCGGTCGTTTTTCCGTAGAGAACGAGCCCTGAGAAGGTCGACCAAAATCTTCCACTGATGACGTCGCTGTAGCTCTAGTGAAGCTCAAAATTGACGAAGACCTAATATTAACAAGAGACGATTGCTAATGAATTGGACTTGAATGGCATGGCTTTATCGCGAATATTAAGTAATCATCTAGGATACACGAAGAAATCTGCTACATGGGTACCAGGAATTTTAAATGATGCCCAAAAAGAAGCTAAAGGGCATTTGGCTCAATTTTCAATAAACAAATTCGGAAATTGTTAGCTTAGCAACTTTAGTAAAGTCTTTAGTCGTTACTGGTGACGAATTTTGATTCTATAAGTACGATTCAGAAACCAAACTGGTGGCCATGGTATGGAGCCCAACAGGACCAAACCGACCCATAAAATCTAAGCAACAAAAATCAGCAGCAAAAGTAATGATGTCAGTTTACTTCACCCAATATAAAATTGTATGCCCGAAAATGGAAGATTTACCGCAGATTAGCAAAATAAAAAGTTTAGTGGCTAACCGAGCAGACCCAAAGAACTAAAGTGAAAACACGCAAATTATGTGTAAAAGAAGAGAACAAGAAATTCGCATGTGTGAAATTCATTAGCGAAAGTATTTAATCAATATACTCGTATGTATATATACGATTGCATATATACAATATGAAAGTTCAAAATTCGTGTTGATTGTGAGCACATATATGTTTATATATAATGTGTATATACCATATATTGCTGTATAGAGAATATGATGGTAAAGCAATATTTTGGCACGAATCTCATTACTTGTGTAAGTCAACTTGGAAGTGTGAAAAATAAAGGTTACTTTCTTTCAATTCCATAAATAATATGATTTTTCCATGATTGGGTATACATGCAATTTTCAACTTGATCAAAGACATAGCACTTAAATTGATTAAATATATTGCACACTAACTTTATTTGTGATATTTGCTGGTTGGTGCTTTAGGATAGACTGTCCTTCGAAATGGTGGAAGAGGAAGAAGGCAGCAATATTTTGATGTTTTGTATTCGATGAATACTTCATACTTCATGCTACAGAATTTTTGAGATGTCTTTATTTTTTCAAGTATAACTCCTGTACGCTCGCTGAACTTGAGGAGTAAACTGATGCATATGTTACGGAGGCGTTATGTGAAGTGTCATTGGGCGAAGCGAACGGAAGTTTAAATGGAGTTATACATTGGTTAAGATAGAAAGAGAGAGTTACGTTCATATATAATATTTAATAAGCAGTACAGGACTATTTAATATTATTTTTTAAGGTCCATAAAGTAGGCTGTCAAGAGTTGGGGGAAAATGATACTAGCTTGTGGCTAATTTTTCCTTCAAGATAACTGGTATTGCTAATGAATAGCAATTAACCAGTTTCTCCAGATACATTTCCAATATGTATATATGTATTAAAAATATACGTTTCTTATTTTTCTTAACATAAGCTTATTGTTTGAGTCTTTACAGTTTATTAAGGGAATAACTGATGCAACCGAATGAAGTCAATGAATAAGAACACGTACGAGGTCTCTTCAAAGAAAAGGTGAAATTTGAATTTTCGCGTTTGGATTATTAGTTTGTTGTTGGCAACTGAAAAGGTTTCTCACGGGTGAAGCGTTAAAAATAGAATAAGTACTCCAAGCCACTTGAAATGTTGACTGCGGTATTCGGCAAGTCCACTTTGTCTCAAAAAAGTGTTCATAAGTGCTACAAGCGCTTTACAAAAGGCCGGTAAGATATTGATGACATTGAGCGTCCTGGAGGAAAGGATCATAACTGGTGACGACGCATGGGTATATGGTTATGACGTCGAAACCAAACCTCAATCAACCCAATGGAATTTACAGAAAAGTCAAAAATCGAAGAGTACACAAAAAAGTGACTAATCTTTTCGGTTATCAGCAACAAACTACTAATTCCAATTACTTTACTGGCGTAGACACCGCTAACGCGATTTATAACATGCGCTATTCATTCATTTTTCTCGTTGCTTGGCGGCGCCAATTGGAGATACCAAGTAGAGCCAGGTCCCTCTCTGCCTGATATTTCTAACGGAGGGGAGATCTTCCTCTATCTCTGCCTCCACTGGCGGGTACTGCATCGAAAACTTTCAAAGCTGGAGTATTTTTATCCATCCGGACCATATGCTTTAGCCAGCGCAAACGTTGTTTATTGATTCGCTGAACTATGTCAATGCCGCCGTAAATCTCATACAGCTCACCATTCCATCGGCTGCGGTATTCACTGTTTCCAACTCACAGAGAACCGTAAACCTTACGCAAAAGCTTTCTATCGAAAACTCCTAAAGCCGACTCAGGCAGGACGGGAACGATGAAGCAGCGTTACGACAGGACCTTATAGTCGATATTAAGAAGGTTTATCCCACAATAATTGAAGCAGACTGTGGGATCCCCCTTTAAATTCCAATGTTGTTGTCGTTGTAACCGCCAAAATATTCCTCAAAGTAATTTTTGGGGAATATTGCGGGAGTGACAGTCCTTGGCCGGATAAAAAATCCCGGTCGTTCGGGTATAAAGACCCGACTGTCGCGGGAACTATCGGATTTTAGTCGTCTCTTACGACAGGCATGCCATACCGCGGGTAAATTCTTGAACCCCTTACCCGCAGGGGTTAGGACATGCTTTCGTCAGACTATATCTTGCAAAGTAGCTGATGCATGCACCTTGTCAGCTTTCGGGTTCACCATCTCCGGGTGATCCAATTTAACTGACATTCAGCAGTTCGGAGAAGGGTTCCCGCCACAAATTCAATATGCTCTGGGCATCGGTGGCTAGATCATCTTTTTGCGTCCTACAAGAGTCTGCTGCGGTTTTGAGACCTTTTGTGAGTCGTCGGTACTTCTCATAGAATTTTCGAGAATTACCTTTGTCGTCCAGCTTCTCAAGCTTTTCATACTTAGGTATCTCGGCCTCTTTCTTTTTTTTTTGGTCTGCAGATGCGTCTTGTTTCCCTCTTAAGTTCTCGGTAGCTATCCCATTCCGCACGTGTTGTGGCCGATCGTAACGTTGCGAGGTAGGCAGTCCTCATCGTACCAGCTGTTTTTGTAGACAGCCAGCGGAAATTCAGAGAAAGAAATTAAAATAGAAAGTAAGAAGAAGGAAAAGTTTATTCTAAGCCACCTCTGAAAGGCCGATGGATTTTTATGTTCAACGTCAGAAATATACTCGCAAGGCCTTGACATTTCCTGTGGAGGTGACCGCAATTAGACAAACTAATATATAAATATATCCATTGAATATCCGTCCGTCCCTTTCCTATTTCGTGACATTTGTATTTATTTACTGAATCTTCTTCGACAACAAAAGCCTCACTATAAATCATCAAATCCTTAAAACTAATTAAAATGGGTGGCCTCTCCCCTTCAGGCGCGTTTGACTTGTTGCGGAGACCAAGGTGATAGCTGAAATGTTGAGATGGTTGTGCAGTTCTGCTACGTATTTTTGTGTTACGTATTCAATGTCCCCATTGAATAATTTCTTAATTATTCGCTCTTGAGTCAAGCAGAGGAGGCAAAACACAAAGTCCGTTATATGGGATAAAGGCCATTGGAATTATCACTATACAAGTTGCCAAGCCCAACTGATTTCTTTTTTACAGCTTTTTTATTTTTCTATTTAATCTTCTTTAACAAAAATGACTTTAATTACACATTTATTTAGTGATTTTCGTACATCGACGTGAATTTGTTCCAAGAACAATACCTATTCACCAAATGAAGATGACACTTTTCCTGTGGTGCAATTGCAGGAGGATACTCGTAGTCTACTTTCAGCTGTTTTTAGAATAATTTTTCGAATATCCACTGCTGTTAACTATCGAATTTAAAAGAGAAAAACTTTGTACACATTGATAGAGCTCGAATGGAAATTGATGCCAAATCTATGCACCAAATAGCCCAGTAGGTGATTCACTATTCGATATCAAAAATTTCGAAAAAGTTAGCGACGATTTTAACGATTTCATTATGGGCTATTTACAAGTATATTTTAAGGGATTTTGCTATTCATAATAGTTTTTGTGGTGTGTACTATTTATTTTTGTTCTGCGTTATTGCTCGGTTATATTTAAACGATCATTTTTCGGAACAATAAAATATTTATTTAATCTACCAATTTTTCAAACTTTGAGATTTTTTCATTGGCATTGGTACCGAAATCGGAAAACTATTAACATCACATGTATAGTCCCAATACAATATATTTTTTCAAATTTAATATTTAATATTCAATGTAAATTTGAAATACCATAAATTTTATATGGTCATAAAAGGACCTCGGCATTGCCAATGACAGCTTATTTTCTTGGTTTCTCTTAATTAAATTAAGCCTCGAGGAAACATGTAAAATATTAAATAAAATATCGTTTAAATATTGACTGTAAAAGTAAACAAAATAAGTGTAACTAATAAAGTTTTCTTTTTTTTCGAAAATATGCTACCTTTTAATTTTGTTAAAATATAATAAGAAGCTTTGGTAAATAATTACAGCAACAGTAGCAGCAGGTTGAGTATATTAGTATTTTTCGGTAAAAATCATGTTGATTTGAGTTATATAACACGCCTTAGAGTACGAATATATTCATATAAGTATGAATATGCGTATGCTACTTATGTATGTAAGGAGAATTAAAACGAGATTATCATTTTATACGATAGCCAGATGAGCAATGTGCACACAACACAAGCGTAAATTCATAAGTGAACAAATATGTGTGCGAATACAAACAAATATATCTTCCCTTTCTAATACACATGAGAACACACTGAATGCATAGGGCTATCCATTTCGTGGTTTCAAGCGTACGGGCTGTATTTTGGCCAATTCCACACTTAACTTGGTGTCACAGGTTCGCTTTAGTTAATAGCCAGTCAACTTCCTTCATCTGCAACTCAACCTAATATTATCACTTGCAGAAGTCCCAAAGAAGCTGGACTACTACTTTGACAATCTTTTTTCCACGAGAATCCCTAACAGAAAGAGTGGGAAAACACCAGCACCTCGATCAGAGGGCCATGGCCATCTTTACAGGTGGCTCAAAGCTCGATGGAAAAGTACGCTGAAGAATTTAATATCCGATGATCTCATTAAATATGAGCACGAGGTTATAATATACTTCGGCAGTCAAACTGACATCAGATCTTTACAATGCAATAGTACCACGTTGAAAGTACTACAAAATGTAGAAAAAAATCTTTACAAACTCTCAACTAAATGTGATACTGCCGTGGTCTGTGTACCAGGAGACAGTGTCGTCCCAGGCAATTGTATTGCAGACGAACTAGCGAGGGAAGGAACCCTTCTGGTTAAGCTCTGTCCACGGCAAAGTATATGCTTAAACTGGCCTTTGCCAAAGAAGAAGAAGAAATTGGACGCGAAAAAAATCAAAACATCTTATCCTTCTAGATCGGTACTCCATTAACATAAAAACAGGCATAATAAAAGGCCATTGCTTAATGGGGCTTCAAGGGAAAATAATGGGATATCACTCTAGTGATTTTTTAAGCAGTTGTAAGGACAATCAGGAGGAGGAGGACTCTATCGGGCATCGACATATGCCCGACACAAATTTCTTGGGAAATACTTCTTCAACTGTCTCGCTGAGCTAGAATCACCGAAAATTAGGAATCTCGTTGCCTTCATAAAGCAAACGAAATGGTTCGATCATTTGAGAAGGTGAAGGTAGGAGCCTCACGGCGGCATCACTTTGGGTCTATTAGCTTAAGTGTGCTGATAGTGACAGCAGCCGCAATAACTCAAATCAACTCCTAATAGTCAGCATGTTAAACCTTTAACTCTTGGGCACTTGAAGACCAACATTCGTCAAGTTGTGGCTGAGATACCGACCAATATATGTATGCTAAAAATTGATCGAAAATTACCTCAAATGAAAGGTTGCGAAAATTCCCGAGCCGGCCATTTGAATTATGCCAAGGTTCAAGCTTTACAATAAATTATTTACGTTACGAAACCGCAAAACGGATAATCCTGTATGTTTATTGAAACTTTTCGCATAAATTTTGCTTGAAAATATAGTATGTATGTACATACGTGTACATATGAGCTATTTGCCTGCCGCAAGAGCCAACAAATACGGATTGCTTGAGCATTATATTAAATGTATGTTGAAATGGAATATCCCTGCGGTTATACTTCCGTAAGTTGTTTGTATTAAAACTTACTTATACTATATACATTGGTATTTATGTATATATGAAGTACATGTTTGCTTGCGGTGTGTTTGGAAATTTATTACGAAATATTATTTAATGCCGCTTAAAAGGCGTATCTTTGCATTGTCCGCAGCGGTTAACATTTATTTCAACCAACAGTAACATTTATTTTATGCCAACCAAAACATACACACTTTGCACGTTGTTGTGCAAACAAATATAAAGTGTGTGTTGAAACAAGAAAGGTATGAAGTAGTAATATTATACAAAGATACAGGATACCGAGTGCTGGATTCATGTAGGAATCTTAATATTAAGTTGCGGGCAAAACTCTCTTTATAGCATAAGTACATATGTACACCTATGTACAGATATACTCGTATATGTATAATAATAATTCAAAAATGATATTTATTTTTTTGCGCTTATGCTATGCTTATTTGGCCTGTTCGCATGATATTACAATGGTATTATTTTATTTTCACAAAATTATGGCAGGAGTGAATATGACTTCAGGGTTAAAAATATTTTTGTATGCAAATTTTTTGGTTAATACTCTCTTGTATACGTATATTTATGGTCGGCACTCCTACGAATTTATTTGTTAGTTTCAATGTGTATATCCTTAGATTTCCCATATTTATGGTAAATCTGCTTTTATGGGAATTAATGACTCAGTTTTTATTCAAGTATACTTCTGACGATTTTTACTCGTTTATATAAATATATGCTCTTTTGGTAAATTTACATTTATGAATATAAAAGCAGGTGCATCGTGAGAAAGACAAAATACCTTTATTTTAAATTATGAGTTTCACTTATTCACGTGTAGGAAGATATTAACCCACTAAGTTAATCTTCCAAAGGAAGACAAAAATGTTGCCTACATTTCAGCGCAAAGAAAAAAGGACTCAAAAATTGACAAACAAATAGGCTTTTAAAGTTATATGTAGCATGAGGCTCTGGATATTTTTGGTATTAGAAAAAATTCATTATAAGCTCCTTCAAACATAAAAATAAACCGCAAGCCTTACTATGGAGTATTTAAAAAAGCAAATGATAAATAAAATATTTGATTTAAAATTCTAAATAGAATTCTATTTTCAATTTGGAAATAAGAGAAAATTCATTCATATGTACATACTTAAGTTATATATGTATGTATGTATATCTTTATATATGCATATATAATTCTGTATGACACTGAACTCTTTCCGAGCAACTGCATCGATTTGAATGAATGTTTTTGCATGTGTTTGGGTTTGGGTGGTTCCCTGGATGGTTAATATTAACAAATCAGCTTGGCAGATGCCGTTGCGGTCAGTATCTAGAAACTGATCTATTCGAAAAAATTGCATCTATGGTTCGATTTACTAGAAATTCGGTACAGAGGTAGCTTTTTGCGAAAAAATCGTATAGTCGAAAACAATTTTTTTTGCTTGAATTGTGAAAAAATATACCTATTCTTGATTCGCTTTAGTTGAATATTTGGACCAAAGATTTGGAAACAAGTTCGATTTGCTCGAAATAATACTTGATTCCTTACAGGAAAAGGATCCCCTTGCGTAGGTATGTTCGTTTTTGAATTTTATTATTATTTCACGGCTGCGGCTTATAAAGTATTCTTATACATTCAACTTGAGTGTGAATAAGCATAGAGCCGAGCTCGAGACCTTCATGACATTTTCGTGAGAGACTTTAAGCAACGAGAAAGTGACCCACTCATACAAATACGCAGTTACTCTGCAAGGAAAAGGTAGACTAGTATGTTAAATTCTAGTTAAATATTAGTAATTTGAAGATGAAATCATATTAGTTTTTTGTAAACCAGAATCATACTAGTATTTTTGGGTAAAATCTGAACTAGTTTGTAAAAGACCTAGTATATGAACTAGTATTTTGCAGATGAATCCATACCAGTTTGTCGTTTTGCAAAGAAAGCAGAAATCATAAGTAACTAGAAGCTCCGATCACACATAATTAAGCTTACTGCCACAACAACAACAACTACATTTTATACTTGTATAATTGTAAAGAGAAAATGATGAAAGTCGGACTGACGTGTGGAACGACTTCGCGCATTTTACGTCGAGATCTTAATTCATCTTGTGCAAGAACTGAAGTCGTTCGACCTTTCAAAACGATAACGCTTATCTCTATGGGCTCTTGAAGAGTTCCAAGAGGATTCGACGTTTTCGAGCCAAATTTTATTCAGCGATGAGGCTCGTTTCTGGCTCAATGTGTACGTAATAAAGCAAAAGCATTAGGGATGAATAACCACCTGAGGAGCTTTAAAGAGCAGCCATTTTATCAAAAAAAAAAAAAAAAAAAAAACAGTTTGGTTTGTTTTTTGGGTCGGCGGAATTATCGGTTCATATTTCTTCAAAAGTGATGGCGGTGAGAACGTAACCGTCAATGGCTAGCGTCGCGCTATGATAACCGACTATTTGATGCCTGAAATTGAAACTTGTAATCTCGGCGACATTCGGTTTCAATAAGATGGCGCCACCCACACATCGCATCAATCAATGGAGTTATTTAGAAAACATTTCGGTGAACAGATAATTTCACGTTTGGGGCCAGTCGATTGGCTTCCAAGATCGTTTGATATCATACCGTTAGACTTTTTTCTGTGAGGATATGTAAAAACCAAAGTCTATTCGAAAAATTCCGCTTCGATTCAGGCCTCGGAGCAAAACATCACGCGTGTCATTCGCCACTTACCGGTCGATATGCTCGAACGAGTCATCGAAAATCAGACTCAACCGATTGACCATCTGAGACGTAGCCGTGGCCAACATTTGAAAGAAATAATCTTCAAAAAATAAATACCAAAAAATGTTCTTTTGAATGATAATAAGCATTCATCATTAAACCGCTATGGGATCTCCACACCTATTTGGGGTGGGCGTCTAGGTATTTTTCCAACAAAATGGATGTACCTACAGTTTATTCTAAGCTGCCTATGAATGGCCGCTTAATTTTTGTAAGGATCTTTTTGTTTCTGGTCATAAATATTTACATCAAAGGACTTGAAATTCCCTGCGAAGGGCGACTGCAAAAAAAAACCCGAACCAGGAATCAAACCCTGCGCTTCAGAACGAAGTACGCAACATTAACCAGTTGGCTTTCTGGCCGTTTTCTTTTATTGTAACTTTCTCAAAGAGGTGGCAACTACATTTCAAAAGTTTCATCAAAGCTTTTTCAAAAATTTTGTATTTTAATAAGCAAAATTTTATATTTTTAAAGCTAAATTATTCGCTTTTGATTAACCTTTTATTTTTATGAACGTGGCAACTCTGTTAAAATTATTTTGGATGTAATTTTTCGAAAATGCCTTTCCTTATGACGGTTGACAACTATTTTAGAAATTAGCTGAAACTTTACAAAAACACTATCCGGTTGAACGAAATGTAGTAAGCGTATGTATTTTTGTAAGTTATTGATCATTTGTCGGAACCGGCCGAACTAGACTATATCTTATTACTACCCATACATCCGATTTGTTCAGATAAGAGGTTTTGAGTTAAAAATCCGTGAAGAAAGCATCTATGGGCATGAAATTAAGTATTTTACACTCGTAATCATAGGAAAATCATAGGAATCATTTTGCAATAAATTTCATATGATATTAAAAGGTATAAATACCGTGGCATGACAACCCACCTGGCTTATTATTTTGTATGTCTTTACTAAATATGCACCACGGTAAGTGGTAGCGGTACTATCAGAAGCTGCAGTCCTAAGCAAAAGCAATTTTCTCTTTATTACCTGGAGCATGTGTACTTACGTACATTTGCTAGAAGAAATGAACTTTAATTTTATATATTAAATCTACTCTCATTTTTGATTTTCATAATTTTTGTCTTCCTTGTCAGCCTTGATATTATTTAATATTTCTATTAAATGAAACTTCGTGGGGACCATCAAAACATTGGTATATACGTGTAGATGAAACGACTGAAGAAAATAAGTAGTAATACAAAATATTAGTAGTCACTTGAAAAAGTATGAATTATCCAAAAATATATTAAATTCAATTTTCTCCTCTTGTAGTTTCTTTACGTAACTGCAGTTACTCACAGGAAGAGTGTCAACAGAATGTCAAAATTAATAAATCAAACATGTGCTTACCACGGATAATATTCAATTTAGCTCGACAAGATTTCTCAAGGTGGTCTGTAAGCACAAACTTTATTACAAAATTGATATAAACAGAAACAGCCTGTCACATGTATGTACTTTAAGCGAATGGGTGGGAAAATTCGCCTAATGAAAACTCAAATGTCGACATGAGTAAAAGTTCGCACAAATACCTATATACCAGTCATCCAACATACACATGTGAGTATATATGCTCATATACTCCACTGGATACTTATTTTTGGTGGCGTTGTTCTCAACAAATTCCCGCGCTTTTTTCCTATTCGACTTCTCTACTTTTTCATAGAATGCTTTACTGTTGAGCTGGCAATGAAGTTCCAAGGCGAATGTTGAGTATACACGTATGCTCTCATACCTATTCACACACACAGAATATCCTAGTTCTCGTACGAGTTTGCATGTACGCGCTTATAAAGAGTATGTGTAAGCAAAAAAAAAAAAAAAAAATTAATAAGATTGTGCAAGCTTATTGCGTGAAAAATTTATTTTTGCCGCTCAGCTCAGGCACGAAAACAGTAATAAAGGGAAATGTCAAAAGTTTGTATAATCCTTGCCTGGTTTAAAACACTTAAAGCTAACACGGTGCGTGGCGAGCTGAAAGCTAGATGTGTGGGAGCGGATTTTGATAGTGTGTCAATTGTAGTTATTTACTTGTATGTGTATGTACAATATGCCCCAAAAAAATAAAATATCATGTAATAAAATTAAACAAAATAAAATTAAATATAATAAAATAAATTAGAATAAAATAAAATAAAATAAATTAAAAAAAAAAAAAAATAAAAAAATAGAATAAAATAAATTATAATAAAATAAAACAGAACAAAATAAAATGAAATGAAAAAAAAAATAAAATAAAATAAAAAAAAAAATAAAATAAAACAAATTAAAATAAAATAAAATAAAATAAAATAAAATAAAATAAAATAAAATAAAATAAAATAAAATAAAATAAAATAAAATAAAATAAAATAAAATAAAATAAAATAAAATAAAATAAAATAAAATAAAATAAAATAAAATAAAATTATATAAAACAAAATAAAATAAAATAAAATAAAATAAAATAAAATAAAATAAAATAAAATAAAATAAAATAAAATAAAATAAAATAAAATAAAATAAAATAAAATAAAATAAAATAAAATAAAATAAAATAAAATAAAATAAAATAAAGTAAAATAAAGTAAAATAAAATAAAATAAAATAAAATAAAATAAAATAAAATAAAATAAAATAAAATAAAATAAAATAAAATAAAATAAAATAAAATAAAATAAAATAAAATAAAATAAAATAAAATAAAATAAAATAAAATAAAATAAAATAAAATTAAATAAAATAAAATAAAATAAAATAAAATAAAATAAAATAAAATAAAATAAAATAAAATAAAATAAAATAAAAAAAATAAAATAAAATAAAAAAATAAAATAAAATAAAATAAAATAAAATAAAATAAAATAAAATAAAATAAAAAAAAAAAAATATAAAATAAAATTAAAAAAAATTAAATAAAAAACCTAAAATAAAATAAAATTATATACTCGTAAAATAAAATAAAACAAAATAAAATAAAAAAATTATAATGAAATAAAATAAAATTAAAAAAAAATTATATAAAAAAACTAAAATAAAATAAAAATAAATTATAATAAAATAAAACAGAACAAAATAAAACAAAATAAAGTAAAATAAAATAAAATAAAATAAAATAAAATAAAATAAAATAAAATAAAATAAAATAAAATAAAATAAAATACAATAAATTAAAAGGAATTAAAAGTAGAAACAAAATAAATTGAAATAAACAAAATGGTAAATAGCGATCACCCTATTATACTCTCTCTGTTCTCTGTTATCAGTTATGTATTAATTTGTGAGCGCAAATTTAGTTTTATTTAAACTTATGTGCATACATATGTATATTCGCACATGTTTGTGTCCTTTGGGCAGGCAATAAAAGAAAACTTTTTGGCAACATTTGCTCACATTTATAAAGGTAGTAAAAAAGTTTTCATGCTATATAACAGAAATTGTGTATAACTAAATTATTATATTTTATTTGTTTCTCTGTTATTGTTGAGACTAAAGTTTACGAGAAATAATTTAGCTTTGCTTTGAATGCAATGCAATTATATAAAGCTTTACGCTCATTGGGAAAGTTAAAAAGTTGAAATTACACAATTTTTTTTGTGATTAATTAAAAATTTACTGTTATTATGTTCTGAATAAACGAGTATGTATGTACATATGCTTGTATATGATGGCGTTGGAAAATTTTCAATTGAGGGTTATAATTGTTTCAAACTATAGTTTAAACTTGCTTATTTTTTTGTTTAAATATATAATTCCAAAATTGCAGGAGTTTTCAATAAGAGGTGTTATTTTGACAAAAAAAATTTTTTTTGGGATAAATGATTAGATATTTCAATGTAAAGATAAAAATATGCCATTAATAATTGAGAGAAATATCAGTCAAATGACCGTCATGGTTACACTTACAGGACCGTATGTTTTTTTGCGAAATTTTCCATCACCACATCGTAAAGTGCTTTTTTTTGCCCTCAATAGCCTCGCGAATTCCATCCTCAATTTGGCACTAAAGGAAGAAGTCGCAAGATGTTAAATCTCAAGTTCTCGGTGGCCAATTGCGATCACCACTTCGAATGATAATACGGTTCCTTTAAAAGATCGATGGTTTCGTTACTTGTGTGACACGTAGCGCCGTCTTATTGAAAGCGCGGATCAATAAAATCCAATTTCGCCCAAAAAAAATCATTAATAATCTCTCGATAGCGCAATACATTCACCGTAACTGTTGCTTCAGCCTCATTTTCGAAAAAGTGAGGTCCAATGACCTCGACGGACCACAAACCGCCCCAGACGGTTACACGTTGAAGATGGAATGCTTTTCAACATTCTTGCGATTTCAGAGTCCCAGATGCGACAGGGTTGCTTACTGACGTAGTCATCGAGTTGGAAATGGGCCTCATCAGCCAGGATGATTTTCCGGATAATTTTCATGCATTTCCGGGAGACATTCAGCAAAGGCACCGCGTTGTTGATGATCGGCCGGCTTGAGTTCTTGTGTTAACTGAACTTTGTATGACTTAATATCTAAGAGTTTTTGCAAAATACAGTGTAATGACGTTTATGGAATGCCCGATTCCAAATAACGACCAGGAATGAACAAACCTTGATTTTCTTCAACACTTTGGATTACAGCAGCACTATTTTCAGTTGTTCTTGAGGGAAGTGCACATGTTTTATTCTCCACTTCACTAACTTGTCCCAACAGCTCCATTTTTCCAACAATTTCTGTATTTCGGCCTGACAAGTTGCTTCATGGCCAGAGTGCACCGTCTCTGCAAGGTTTTCGCCATTTTTGTAGTTAATTTTAATAATCTCAATGGTGTAGTTTTTACTTGTCAAATGTTAAAAAATGAGAGCTTCAAAAAGTGGCATTTACCGGAAGAGCGGCCTATTCAAAATAATACCTCTTATTGGAGAACCCTTTATTTGTAGTATAAATTTTTTTATGAATGAAATTGTTTTCCAAGAATCTCTCGCAGCTTTCTTAAAGTTATGAAATTAAGGTTTGTGATGTACATACATACATATATAGACATTAAATACACACACCTACATACACCAGTGATTCAATGTTTTGTTGTATTTTGATATAATGGATGACTCCTCGGGCGGTTCGCACATATTTGCGCCTTTTATTATGTTTTTCCTTATAAAACAGTTGCGCTCTTATTAATGTCATAAAGTATGATTTATTTAATATGCAATAGATTCACAAGCATATACCTACATATACATATGTATATGCATATGTGTGTTTGCAGAACAAAACGTGTAAGTAATAATTTATTAATGGTTACTGATTTTTTTTGTTATAAAAATACATATATAGTACTTACGTTCCGTAAATTGAAACAAACGTCAAAAACGGGAAACCCAAAATGGTGGAAGAAGTAAATATCTAAATAAAGGAATGCAACGAAAGACGGTATGAATAATGATAGGTCAAAAGAAATATTCGAAATTTGATAAATGTATACACGAGAGAGCACCTAAAATCTCGCATGTACATATTTACACACTTGAGTACATGACCGTAAGTGGCATGTATTGCTTTTTGGCTCTAACTTAGTCCCTGGCGTGTAGTTACTGTCTAATTTGGTATTGCGGCAAAATGCTTTAGTAAATTATATTTGTATTTGTTCTTATTTATACATATTTACAGATTTGTTTTATTGTTTTTGTTTGAGAAGTATCTACAGTTGTAGAAAAAATTTGTGTGAAGAGACAATATTAGTTCAATGAAGCAAAACCCAAGAGATGCATAAATGGTTATCCATTTATCCCTATACATACATTTATATATATTGGATCAAGTAAAAAGTTCGTTCGGTTTTTTTGTTTATTGATTTTTCAAAATATAATATAATAAAGGTAGCCGATGGCATCTGTCCAAGCTATTCAAATATGTTGGCGGAGAACTGATAAAAAGACTGTATCAGAAGAATAGAATCGGTCGGACAAAACCCTAGTGGGAGATTTGAAATAAAATCAATAAAGCCAATCTTCGTGAGATAAGTCGACCTATAACTTCCTATGAAGGGTATTGTGTGAATCATTTAGGAAAGACTAAAGCATCTAACTGCCTAGCTGGTTGATGTCCTCATTAAACTAAAGGCTGACATCACCGTTGTTTAAGAAGTGCGATGGGGAGAATGAAACGAGTGTTATGACATTTACAGCAGCGGCCATGTAAAGGAGCATGTCGGATTCGTAATGACTTTCACCCTGGTGGATGAACATCTCGCCATAATATGTATCAAAGCGATATTTTTTAACATATCGCGCTGATTTGCGCCCCGACGGAAGGCAAGTACGATATGACCCAGGTAGCATTTTAAGAGCGCCTGGAGCGTATTCAAGAGCACTGCTCCCGCCACGATGTTAAAATCGTATCTGACAATTTTAATTCCAGGGTGGGCAAAGAGGGTATCACAACGAAACGTTCCCAAATGGGTTGAGGCTGATCGATTTTGCCGGTGTCCGAAATATGATTGTCTGTAGTACTTGATTCCAGGAAAAGAAGATACCTGGCTGTCTCCAAATCGGAAAACTCAAAACCAAATCGATCATGTTGTGATAGGCGGACGACACGTCTCCAGTGTTCGTGACGTGCGTACACTCCGAGTACCCGACATCGACTTGGATCACTATATTGCAGCTGGAAGTATACGTATCCGCCTCTGTGCAGCAGAGAACGGCCGTCAATAAATACAAGGATGGTTTAACGTCAAAAAGCTGCAATCACAACAGACAGCCGAGCGGTTTACTACTCGATTTGAACTCCTCTGATAGCAGCAACTCGGTATAAGTGAACTATGAAACGGAATTTCAAACTACCTGAATCGAAAAGATTTTTCAACACCTTATTATCATGAAATTCTAATAGCGATTCCCCGCTTAAAAATTAAGAAGGCGGATGATGCTGATGACTTGCTGGCTACACTATTCAAATGTGGCGGCGAAGAACTGGCAGAGTGCATGGAGCTGGTTCTTTCCAGAATATGGTAAAAAGAAAGAATTAAAGTATGCTGTCTCTGTGTACAACATGTTCAGTGTCAATTATTGCGGAATATAATTGGCGCTTTGTAACCGCTGATGCGATTTTTGGCCAAGCTCCTCCACCAATTAATGGTCTTGCGTCTTCATGCTTTTCCAACAAATGGAGGGACCTACAGTTTATACTAAGCCGCCACTGAACGGCTGATGGTTTTTTCACGAGGAGCCTTTATTTCATATCCGAAACACACTCGAAGGGTTGGACATTCCCTGCCAAGGGGCGACCGTAACTAGAAAATTTTACTTAACTTAATATTTAAATTAATTTTCCATAAATTTTTAGATTTTGGTGACACCGGGATTTGAACCCGAGCCTTCCGAATGTCAATAGGCAATGCTAACCACTCGGCTTCTCAATACCACATTTGTACATATGTGTCTAGTGGGAAAGAGTAAAGTTCACGATTAACGACTTTATCAGTGTGGTCTTGGGCCTAATGAATCCACCAGCGAACTGATGTTCGCCACGCTCCAAGCCCGGTGTGAAAAGAATCAGCCCACATCACCTTTTTATCGATTTCAAAGCTTGCTTTTTGTAATTTGCTAACCCCCCAAAACTTATGTGAATGTGTAAACTGGCTCGGAAAACCAAAAGCTGCCTCAAAACTCGGCAGGACCTCTTGTGGGGAACGAGGTTAAGGAGAAATATCTCTTGTAATCAAACAAGCGCCTTTCCATTTGGTTCCTATTGTTAAAGTCGTAGATAATTTCCTGTATCTAGGAACTACTTAATTACAGGACCATCCACTATGATCTGCTTCCTTCCATACAGCCAAAGTGTTAATTCGGACCTAATAGATTAGTATTTGCTGGGGAATTGTGTTTCATCAAGGCAAGTATTTATCGAAAAAAAACGATTAATATTTGACATGAATTGGATATTTATAACTAAGATAAATATATCTGGCTTTTAATATACCTATATTTAATATATGTTATATTATGGATTAATTAGGGGGTCCGTTCATCTACAATGGTTACACGTTATATCGCAAACAAATTGTTAATTGCAAACGCATGTTGAAAAAAATCAGGAAAATCTTTTGATAATTACTTTCTCCCAGTGGATGCCGTCCCAGGTTTACTAACCAACGGCGAAATTTTATCTGTGACAGCCGTGAAAAAGGCAACACTGAAGATGGGAACGAAGCATCAGAACCTTTGGCAAAGGTCTCAGTTAAGGAAGCAAGAGCCTCATTTGACATCGTACAAAACTTTTGTGTACAAAAGGAAATTGGTGAAAAGACTTTCAGACACTTTTTCTCTTAAAAAAAAAGTTATTGTGCAGTCTGAGCAGCAGCAATGTAATTTGAAGCAAACAAATTTTCTTTCGAATATTGATTAATTCACATTATAAACATGTACATACGCATGTATCTCCTGATTATTAATCAACACTATATAATTTGAAGTTTTATTTCTTATCTACCATTTTCGCAGTCGGCTTCATAGCTATCTGAAATATAACGCGCTTCACCTTTTTCATGCTACCATCTTCTCTTAAGAGGTTATGTCAACTTGCAAAACCAAATAAATGCTTTTCTTTGTTAATATCTTTTTAGAGGCATTTTATCCTATAAATTAATAGAAAAAATATTAATGGACACAATATAATGTAGTTTAACAATAAATGGTTAGCTTTTAAAAATATAGGATTCTCTTGTTCGTGTAGCCGATCTCCAGAAGGTCATAAAAAAAAAAGGTGTCTGGCGGTGAGGAAGACATTTCAGCTTCAAATTATCTGAAACAAAAAAAAACCCAAAAATGGCGGCTTCAAAAAAATATTTTGTTTTGGAAATTCTATACTTCAAAGTGGCTTAAAAAATCGAAATTAGTGTCAAAAATTTTATTCCTTCGATCATTACCTAACAAATATGTTCCGAGAAAAACGCATTTAAAGTTTTGAGAACCATTTACACTAAGTTAAACTGCTTCGCTTATTTTCGTAAGCAACGAGACGTCCTTAATGACACTATCATATCTCCGAGAGTTTTTGTCTGATCAATTTCAGATTTTCAGAAAGTATTCTCAAATATATGTGCATTCGAAAAATTAATTAAAATGCATTGTTTTTAATTACAAGTGGATATAACTCTTTAACAAAATCTACCACTTTTAAATAAAAAATATGTTTAGAATTAAATATTTTTTTTTTTAATATTTAAACGCCAAAAATCGCGAATTATATTGTATTTCCAATCATTTATAGTGGACTTCATAGACTATATGCTTTTCATCACTGTAGTATTAAAACTTTAGAAACTATCAGAAGGGAAAAGATTATTTATTAGTTTTAGAGATAAAATTTTGTAAGCAGGCAAGATATTGTTTCAATAATTGTTTGTTTTTTAGAGTGATGAAAACTAATTAATTTCATAATTTCACTTTAAGTCGTTTAAGTAGATTAAATTTCTCAACACTTTTAAGTTTAAAATCGAACCGCTAAATATATTGAGATATGGAAATCTAGTTAATTAGTTGGTTCAGCAGGTTGGTCGATTACGGAGCACTGACTAAGCTCACTTAGGCCTACTGGCCCGTTGTGATACCTATATTGGTCCTGTGAAGGAGATTCTTTTCACCTTTACAGACGCTCAAACCATTTGGTGTATTTTATGAAGTTCACGAGATTATTGATGCTTGCAGGTAAAAAAATCTGTTAGGCTATCGAAAGAGAAAGCGATAACCGAACGCACTGAGAGTTTATTTTCTACATATTTTAGATATTTATCGGCTTGTCTGCTATAAAGGTAATTGTTGAATTACAATGTTTGTTTTATTTGAATAGTCATTTTTTATTTTTCTTTTTTATTTCAGATAGCGTCGAATCGGTAGAGTTGTCTGGTGGTGTCATTCTGCCATATGCTGTTGGCCCTTCTGGTGAAAGCTAGTCTTAATAGATATTTAGCCGAGGAAATATGTAGATATGCCCGCGTCACGTACAGAGCTTGCCGGGGTTAAGACAGATCTCTGTGTGGCCATTTCAGGGACACAAAGCACAGACGTTTCGTATACAGTCGAGAAAGTCTAAAAATCTATGTTTCGAAATAAAATATAATATGTCAATTCTTTACAATTTATTTATAATAAAAAGCGGCTAGAAATTTCTTTTCGTTCTTCTGCCGAGTAAGAAGAGGCGTTGCTTAGATGATAACCCCAAAATTTAATTATGTTGCTTTTGAATGTCAACGATTTCATTTAAAACTATATCCATTCCCAAGTCATATAGGTATGTATACATATGTCATTTAGCATAAATATTTTTGACATATTCCATTTAAGAGAAATACAACTTTTTGAACCATTGTTCTTTCAACCGTCAGTTATTCAAAAAAATTCAGTACTAAAATCAATTAATCAGATAACAAAGTTAGTACAGGTCATAGAGTAATTTAATTGAAATCATGACCTTTCATTTTATCATAATTAGTTCTCATACATTACTTACCGTGCAAAGGAAAAGAAAAGGAAAGAAAAATACAATGAAAATCAGTGTGAAACTCTTAGAGGTCATCCCGAGTATATTCGTCAAAAGCAAACAAAAAAAAAAAAAAAAGAAAAAGAAAAATGCCAAAAAGACTGCTCGTTCATAAATTATTCGCACGTCAAATATTATTGGCTTATATTATGCCAATAATGACAGAAGAAGAATATGCAAACATATTTTATGCGCAATCATGAAAATAATTTGCTTAGTGGCGATATACATATGTACATAGGTATATATAACATATACCATATATACGGGTACACATACCCTGCAGTGAAAAATACTAATTAACTAGTATCCTCCTGGTTTGCATTTTTGCCACTAACTTATTCATCTTTCACTTACTTCCCATGTCAGTAACTGGTATTTTTAACACTACAATTCTCTACGAATTGTTAATTGATAATACTATATCAGCTTTATACTAGTTGTATACCAGTTCATTTCGGCATGTTGAATTCCTACTTCACCAAAACCACTTGGCTATCCTGAGAATGAAGCGATGTTTGAGCAATTCAACAGAGCGTACCTGAGATTGAAACTTAGCCGTAGCATGCGAGATGTAACAACAACACACTGTATTGGAAAACGTTGTTACTTTCGTTAGTGGTGAACTGTTATACAAATATCCAACTGGTGTCATCTCCAAAATACTAGTATTTAACCAGATCTTTTGCATACTAGTCTACCTTCTCCCTGCAGGGTACATACATAAACATTTACTTTCACAGCGCGTATATCTAATTACGCTTTCCACATCAATCAAATGCACTTTTTGAAAATTCTTGTGGTTTCGCTGTAGGTAAAGGCGGTAGACGCCCCAAATTCACACGGCAACCCCCATTGAATTTTGGTAGCAAAATGACTGTCGTCAGCAGTAATAGTACGAATATTATGTTGTATAAAGAAGAAAGTCTAAAATTGTTGTAAATTGTTTTAATCATTGAAAATGGGAATGTGAATGTGAATTTTGTTTTGACGCTGACACAAAGCAGACAACAAAAGTAGGCGCACATACGCGTACACACTCGTACATACACGTATATTGTTCATACAAACTTATGTATGTATGTCCATATGTATACTAAAAAACGCATGGAAAATCATTTTCGAGAGGTGTATAATTACTTAAATTTGAACAAGGCTTTTTGGTTTCTTTGCTTCTAAATTCTAAAAGTATGCACACGCGACCACATTGTTACCTTGGTGTTGGTTGACCCTGAGTGCGGATGGTGAAGTCAAATGTCAAATTTTAAATGCTTGGCGTGGAAAAGAAAATAAAAAGATTTTTTTAAGGAGAGTAAGTACATAATCAAAGAATAAATATATTTAGAAGAATTCGATTTTTTGTTGACCTTGAGCGCATTGGAATGTTACGAAAAGCAACTTTTATTGCAAGAAATTTCAGAATTTTTTATACCAAGATGTGATTTTTACTGGTTTGTACGTAAAATTCATTGTTTTCAACCTTGACAATACATGTGAAAAGAATACATCATTCAAATGACCGCCTCATGCGTTTGAGGTAATTTTCGACCACTTTTTGGCACAGCCACAATTTGGCAAAATTAGGTTTTGAAGTGCACAAGACGTAAAGGTTTAGCGACATTGACTTCGCGTAGCCCTAAAAAAAAAAGTTCAACGTTGTCAAATCACACGATCTCCGTGGCCAATCAACACCGGCAGGATGAGAGACTACCCGAGTGAGAGCAATATTCGTTCGTGTTGAGTAGTAAACATTATCGGGTCTTCCGCTATTTGAGCTGGAACGAGCAAAACGGTGATGCGCTGGCCTCAAAATATCTGTAACCGAACCAGTTTCTTCAAATGACAGAATTTGATAAGTCGAGCTATCTCTTGAGTCGAGTTTCGATTACCGCCTTTATTTTGTCGCTTCGAAAAAAGTTGCAAAACCAATATTTGGTGAAATTTTGTTATTCAATATGCCTCATTTTCTTTTGAAAGAAACTCTAAAAACATCTCTGATTCGAAATCAGACCTCAATAGCCAACTGAACTCTTGAAATTCGCCAGGGAAAAGTAATGATTTAATATTTTCATCAACAGGCAAAAATTTCAATACGATTTGAATTTGAAACCCCTTTTATCGATACAAGACTGATTTGTAAGCTAAATATAAGCCACTCTACTCACTAAGCGTTTCAAAATTATAACGAGCCATATTTTTCATCATTAAAATTTTAGAGATAATTTCTTATTCTGCGTTAAAAACTCGCTAAATGATTTTGATCACCTTTGGCATTCTTATATTGTTCTAAAACCACTTACGTCCTTGGACGTGTAAACTGCATATGTGTATGTACACGTATATGTATAAGAGCGCCTGCAATTTCCATTTACGGTGTAAGCATGTAAGTATTTGTATGCTTTTGTGTTGACATTTCAGCTTATGTGTTGGTTAAACCAAATTTTCGTGTAATTAGTGAATAACATAATTAAATTATTGTTCGTTAAGGGACATGCATCTCGGCAAGGTCTAATGCTTTGTCACTATTAAATTAATGTTTTGGGAATGAATATGTATACGTATGCTCATGGAGTGCAATGCGTGAAATGAAACTGCTAATGAGTCCGAAATGCAGTTAATGAGGACTAAAACTTGTAGGTTGCAAGAAAATTATATTTATTCTTAGAATTTAAGTATTTGAAGAATACATGATTGTCTGAATACGTAAATAATTTTATCATAACATAGTTCTGTGTATAATAAAAAATTAAAGAAATTGAAACAGAAAGAAGAAATAAAATAAAATAAAATAAGATGAAATAAAATGAAATAAAATGAAATAAAATAAAATAAAATAAAATAAAATAAAATAAAATAAAATAAAATAAAATAAAATAAAATAAAATAAAATAAAATAAAATAAAATAAAATAAAATAAAATAAAATAAAATAAAATAAAATAAAACAAAATAAAATAAAATAAAATAAAATAAAATAAAATAAAATAAAATAAAATAAAATAAAATAAAATAAAATAAAATAAAATAAAATAAAATAAAATAAAATAAAATAAAATAAAATAAAATAAAATAAAATAAAATAAAATAAAATAAAATAAAATAAAATAAAATAAAATAAAATAAAATAAAATAAAATAAAATAAAATAAATTAAAATAAAATAAAATAAAATAAAATAAACAAAAAAATAAAATAAAATAAAATAAAAAAAAATAAAATAAAGTAAAATAAAATAAAATAAAATAAAATAAAATAAAATAAAATAAAATAAAATAAAATAAAATAAAATAAAATAAAATAAAATAAAATAAAATAAAATAAAATAAAATAAAATAAAATAAAATAAAATAAAATAAAATAAAATAAAATAAAATAAAATAAAATAAAATAAAATAAAATAAAATAAAATAAAATAAAATAAAATAAAATAAAATAAAATAAAATAAAATAAAATAAAATAAAATAAAATAAAATAAAATAAAATAAAATAAAATAAAATAAAATAAAATAAAATAAAATAAAATAAAATAAAATAAAATAAAATAAAATAAAATAAAATAAAATAAAATAAAATAAAATAAAATAAAGTGAAATAAAATAAAATAAAATAAAATAAAATAAAATAAAATAAAATAAAATAAAATAAAATAAAATAAAATAAAATAAAATAAAATAAAATAAAATAAAATAAAATAAAATAAAATAAAATAAAATAAAATAAAATAAAATAAAATAAAATAAAATAAAATAAAATAAAATAAAATAAAATAAAATAAAATAAAATAAAATAAAATAAAATAAAATTAAATTAAATTAAAAAAAAAATTAAATTAAAATAAAATAAATTATAAATTAAATATTAAATAAAAAATTATAATAAATATATAAAGCAAAAGGTAATAAAATAGTGTGTAACAGTCTGCGGGGGTTCGAATCCTGGTCAGACCAACACCCATTATAGAAAATTAATTAAAAGATATTTATTTTTTAAATTGGAGGAGATGGCCGATAATCGCTTCAACGGTTATAAAGCCCAATTATGCATATACTTATAAGATATTTGTGCCCACGAGGCATGGGCAATAAATCTACCTTACTCAACCCGTTTTTGTTTTGTAATTTATTGACTATTTTGTGGATAATTTCGATTTCCTAAATGCAATTCATCAAAACATAATTTTATTATCTAACCGTAATTATATATGTATTTATATATGTATATGTATGTGAGTATATGCAACTAATGAAAAGCGTGTTGCACATAGAACACTTGGGCGGGTAGCGTTAATTCGTTGCATTAAAACATATGCACCAGCGTTGGAGAGAATTTATTTGTTGCTTTTCCTGTTGTCGTATTGCTGGCGATATTATTAAATGCTATTTTATGTTAATTATAGGCTATCTGCTGCTCAATCTACTAAATAAATTTGAAATTTTTCCGCACACAAATTATAGGCTTTGCCACTCTTACAATTACACATTTTATATAATCTTAGTGGGTGTTTTTGAGTGCGTGAATTTTATTAATTTGCATTTTCATTTCTCATAAGTTATTTTTGTGGTCCCAACTGACACAACACAAACTGTGTAATTTAAGTGATTTTAATTTGCGCTCAGCCACACCAACGCCTGCCTGGTCGCTACGCCACTGAGACCACTTGGGCACATTGGCTTTTTGCCGCTACCGCAGAGTGCTATGAAAAAGTGGTTGCATATATACGAGTATAGGTATATACGTACATACCTATATACGTGTATGTGCTTGCCTGTGTATCTGTATATCTGTGCGATTATGGCTGCTGAGCCGTGGAATTTTGGGAATTTTGAATTGTGTTTTTTAAATTGCGCCAAATTGTATGAATTAATTTGCCTTATTGGACAACTTGACTTTTGCCCCCCTCCCCACCCAGCATCAGTGAATCTTCACGTGACACCAAATGTCGCAACGCACAATTTACTTGAGTAAGAAAGTAAGAGCTGCTTGTGTTAGTTTATGCAAATAAATTTCGAGACCAATTTATTAAAATTTTATACCAAATTTGGTGAGCAAGCAAGCAGACGGCAATCAGTCATGCTTACTGCATACGTGTATGTATGCATGTACGTATTTGTGCCACCGTTTGCGGATTTTCTTAACAACAGTAATTTATCATTGTTAGCGTTAAAATTAATTTAAACATACTTTTAAGAACTTTTGGAAAATCTTCATTAATTGCCGTAAATTTAGTGAGCAGTGCCATCCATTAGAGTTCTTGGAAGTGACATAATAACAATATCAACTAACGTATAAATCTGTATGTGTATCAGCCGGTATGAAAATCATCTTTTTACTTTATGCTTCTTCTACTTTTTTTTTAATTTTTAATTATATGAAAACAAAGAGTCTGGATAAAACCAAACACCACGGTTTCTCGTTGAGAAACAGTTTAAAACTGGGTTTCTCGCATCCGCTAGCTGTACTCTTAGCTCCACTCGGCACTATGCTTCAAGCTCTAAAGATTATTTCCGGCACTCGTCATCTGTATGCTTAGATCGTTATCCCACGTTCACGCTGCGAGCACCCTATCCCGGTCGCATGCCAGCCTATTTGCAGATAAGCACATCTCATTTAGGTAAATATATACATATGTAAATTAAATAAATGACCTTCTATAAGAGTGTACAGCTGATGGCGTACGCCATTGATATTGACATTATTAGCCGCAACAACCGAGCCGCGTCCAGTTCTGCTTTCTCCAGACTGGATAAGGAAGTGAAGGATATAGGTCTGGTAGTGAACGAGCGCAAGACGTAATATCTCCTTTCATCAAGCAAACAGTAAAATAACTTTGAAGTCGTAGATTACTGCGTCTATCTTGGAACCAAGACTAACATCAACAACGATATCAGCCTGGAAATCCAACGCAGAATCACTCTTGCCAACAGGTTTTGCGCAATATTTATGGCCCTCCATGAGTTGGCAATGGCGAATACCGCAGCCGATGAAACGATGAGTTGTACGAGCTATATGATGATATTGACATAGTTCAGCGAATGAAGAGACAGCGGCTACATTGGCTAGTTAATGTCATCCAAATGGATGAAAGCACTCCAGCCTTGAAAGTATTCGATGCGATTCGATGTACCCGCTGGTGGAAGCGGAGGAAGAGAAAGACCTCTACTCCGTTGGAAAGATCAGGTGAAGGAGGACCTGGCTGTTCTCGGTACTTCCGATTTGGCGCCAAACAGTGAAATGAAGAAATGAAAGGCGCGATTTTATTTAACTAAAGCGAAATATGAATATGTGTATTTTTTCAAACAGGTCGATCCACTTGCCATAAAAAAAAAACAAATTCAAGAAAGAAGAACTGTGAATACGATTCTTTTGCAAAAAGCCAGACGAGAAAACTCAAGATAGCTGAGGATAGGTCAGACGAACTTTAACCGCCAACTCAAACAGAAGTTCGCCTTGTGATTCTCTTCGGGTTTCGATGTAATTTACAGCCAATACAAATATTCAGTGAATGCCAAATTGCATATGGAACGATTGCACCGCGTCTTGAAATGTTATTTCTAAGTGGTTCCGAAGATTATAGATCGGACATTTTTCCGTAGAGGACGAGCTCAGCGAATATTAAGAAATCAGCTGGGATACATGAAGGAATCCACTCGATGGGTACCACGAATTTAAAATGAGGCACAAAAAGGGGTTCGAGTGCATTTTACTCAATTTTTCCTAAACAAAGGTCAGTCTAGCAACTTTAGTAAAGTCCTTACTGGTGACGAATATTGGCTCTGTAAGTACAATCCAGAAACCAAACAGCAGTGATATGAAGAATGATATGGAGCCCAACAGGAGCTAACCCAGCCGTAAAATCTAAGCAACAAAAATCAGCAGCAAAAGTAATAATATCAGTTTACTTCACCCAATCTAAAATCGTAGCTGCTATTCCACTGGCAGAGGGTCAGACGGTAACTGCGAAATGGTATACCGAAAAGTGCTTACTAAAAGTTTTGAAATATTTATTGGAAAATAGGAAGAAAGAGGATTTGCGGTGCTACTTTTTACATCATGACAATGCGCTGAAATAACGATCTCTGGGATCGAAGAAATACGTACAGCACCATATTCCCCGGATATAGCAGCTTGTAATTTCTGTTTATTTCCAAAAAATTAAAAAAAAAAATTAACTAAAAATAAAAAATAAAAATTAAAATTAAAAAATTAAATTAAAAAAATGTTAGTCCCCTCGTATATCTTAAAATTTAATACAATTAATTCAATATTGTGATGAAAGGTGTACAAATTTCGGCGTTGAAAAAATAGCTCTTCCTAATAATTTTATTATTCGTTTTATATTTGTTTAATTAAAAAACAGTTGGCAATGCTTTGAAAAATATTCTCAAAATCAGGCCAATTTATTTCGTTTCGATTTGTAGCTCATGCAAAATTTTCTCTTTTCCTCTTCAGTAGGTTTTAAGTTTTCGCATAATACATAATCATAGTTATGTAGATATGAATGGAGAATGAACGAGCATTTCAGCTAAGTTAATTCTTTCACATTTAGTCACGTACATAATTACATATATTTGTATATATAAATGTGTACATATTTATATGTGCGAGTGTATGAATCCTTCAGCGAAAACGCTGTCAGTTGCTTAAATGCGCTAGTCCGTTGCCACCGCTTTGGTGACTAACTCGTAGCTAGTGTATTATGGGTGCAAAGAGGGACACTTTGTGCTGTATATCGAATTATTGAAGCGACATCTATTGCTAAATATGATCAGTAATCCACTTGCTTTAGAATCAGCTGTTCGCGCAATTGTCTATCGTTGAGAAGTTTGCAAAAAATAGTTTATTTTATAAATTTTATAGGGAAAAGGTAGATACAAAGTATGAAGTTTTGAGCTAGCTCAGAACTGTTCGTTCTGAAGCAAGTCCATGTCTACCCATTTTCGTACCATTTGAGAACCGGTCACATTGGTTCTACTTTAGGACGACTTCGAAAGTTCTGCAGAAGGCGACAATTGCCACTTCCTAGGACATCCCCATGTAAAAGTAGACAGTTGAACGCATGGTTTGGTGATAGAGCGGGGTCTAGTACCTTACACAAGGTGGCTAGATCATCGTATGTTCCGCACTAATGCTATACGCTGAAGGGAACATACGGAATACGTAAGCATTTTGAATATCAGCCAATGTATTAGTGTATTCAAGTCACCAGTAAATTCGGATACATGCAAATTGAAGTTCACCACGAGCAGGTCCAGCGAAATATCCTTAATCTTTCTTTACTTTCTCTCCACTGTTGTTATTGTTTTCTTTTTGTGAACTTTTGTCAGTGGTTGTGGCCACCGTTTGTAGCTCATTTAATATTTACAACTGACTTGTGAATAAATGTATGTATTTTTTTTCTCTTCAAAACATACCATCGGAAACGACGTTAGAAAGCACACAGCTGACGGGCAGTTTCTTATGTGTTCGAAGACATGTAGGCAAGTGTGTGTGCGTTTGCTTTACTTGTTTGAACAAATGTCGCCACACATATTTGTTGTTACAGTTTCAATTGTAACTCCTACGTGTACATGAGCGAAGAAAACTAATTTCACATGCAATTCCTTTATTTTTGTATTTTACCTTTGCATTTGAATTCCTTATATAGGGTTAATCATTTCTTGGCTTAAAAAGTTGAGGGCTGTATTTAGACGTTTGCCAAACTTAAGTGTCGAGCCAAACATGTTTTGTTTTAGTTAAAAAAGTGAAGCATTTATGAAAATGGATTGCTTAAAAATCGCAAAACGCGATGAAATTGTGAACTACTCAAGTATTTTGGTAAAGAAATTTGAGAAGATTAAATAGGTTATATATTATATATTGTAAGACCTTTGCATCATCGTCGCAACTGTAAGTGAAAGTGCAGCCGAAGGCCCGAATTCGAATATTTCTCGGAATTCTCAAGAGCTGGGACTTTCTTTCGGTATACCTATGTGGCGTATTTTGAACTTGAATTACATCTACATCCATATAAAGTCCAACACGTAGAACAACTGAAGCCAGCTGGTTCTTCACAATGCCATACACACGTCAATTGGGTGCTTGAACAATAAGCAATGGACAACAGTTTTTCGAATAAAATTTTCGTTGTGTGATAACCGACTTTTTTGGTCGGAAATCTCCCATCTTGGCGATGTCTATTGGCCACCGAGGTCGTACGATTTGACCCCGTTGGACTTTTTTGGTGACCCTAGACAGTGTTCACACGGATAAACCTTCAACTCTTGTGCATTACAAAACCAACATTCGTCAAATTAAAGCTGAGATACCTCAAACGGATAGAAGTTTTCGAAAATTCGTGAGGTGCTGATTTGAATGATGTAGTCTTTCATATACTGGTATAATGTCAAGGTGCAAACTTTTTAGTAAAAGGTGAATTTAAAGAAAAAACCATTTTAAATGCATTTTATTTAAGTTCAGTTTCGAAACCGCAAAATGGATAACACTGTAAATTTGTCGAAATACCGTTTTCGTTGCTCTTTGTTGTTGTTTATTCTGCAAATGTAAGTGATTTTTTCCATATTAATTTAACAAAACGTGATATGACTTTTGTCCCAGTAACACGCGCCGCTCAGCTATTACCATATCTATGTATGTATGTAGCGATGTGTATATTTTCAAATGAGTCGTTGACATGCATAGAGGAATGTATACCATAAGTATTTACACATACGAAGACATATAGGTATACTCATACCCTGGCAAAGAAATTTTTGAAGTTTACCAGATGTGAGGAAATACGATGTTGCATATATAATATAGGTGTATACTAGTATGTACGAGTATGTGTGTACAATTACGCTCATCAAAAAATGTGCCAAAGCCAACAACTACTCGTCAATCACGTCAACAATGGCATTAGTTATTTACATTTGTATGTAGGTGTAAATGTGTTTGTGTGTTTTGATTTCTGTTTCGTATATCGTAAATGTAATTTATATATTTTGATTTAATCAAGTTGTGGATATTCCTCTGAATTGAGGTAAAATTCTTATAGAAAATATTGAAAGTAGAAATCGCAAAATATTGCCAGAAATCTACATATGTATATGTAGTAGTTCGAAAAAGGTATGAGCTGATGAGTAAAAAAAAAACACTAATCTGGTGACTGATACCCAAAGGCTACTTACTGTATGGAGGGATCAGTTCTCCAGCCTGCCAAATGACAGTTTAAGTGAAAAACTCAAAGATGGTCAGCCGGAAACAGCTATTGATGTTAATGTAAAATACATTCTATTACTCGACTATGACGAGGTTTGAATAGCGATTGCCCGTTGAAATAAGAAAAACGCAGGTGGAATCTATGTCCTACTGGCAGACCAGAGCAGTTTCTATTTAAACATGGCAGTGAAGAGCTGAGGAAGTGCACGCTATTTTTGTCAAAATAGGCAATAAAACCGTAAAGTCCTCGCTCGATGAACAAAACACAAGCTCTACTAGTCCCTCATCATTTCTGGCATCGGCAGATACCTCAGACGATGAGCTGTTCGAGTTATACGATGATATTGACATACATAGTTCAGCGAATGAAGAGACAGTGGCTACGCTGGTTAGGTCATCTCGTTCGAATGAATGAGAGCACTCCCATTTGGGGGAAAAGAAGGCACCTCTATTCTATTGGAAAAACAAGTAGAGAGCGAGCTGAATTCACTTGGTATTTTCAACTTACCCCAAGCCGAATATTCTCTGCGTAGCAAATAGGCAACCGTTTGAAGGTAAAATAAAGTGAAGAACGGAATATTCTGTAGGTTGTGAATAAATATAGAGTGCAAACCAATGCGAAATGCTCAGTGGACTTGACCTAAATAATGTGCATTTTAAGGAAACATTTATGCTACATAGAAGACATCTTTTGAAAGCTTCCGCAACGGCAGGTATTTCAAGAAGGAAGAACCTGAGAAAATCTGAATATACAGTTGTTCTGTAATCAGCGGTCAATCTAACTATGATTAACTTTGTTTTTTTTTTTTTGTAAATTACCGAAAATTGTCAAAACGAAGACTAATTAATAAATTTTGAATATCTTAACTAAAATATTCAACTTACCAGCTAAAATAATTGATGTTCCTGGAAAAGTTTTTTTTCGGATTTCTTATTGAAGTTTTACCTGAAAGAGAAGATTTTTGCAATTGATTACAATTATGTAATTAATGTGTACACGGTGTGTCCCAAAAATAACCGAACTTTATATTTGAATCATACAACATACAGCGCCATCTATTGAAAATTTGCAACATTAAAAATATACATTCATCCTCTTTCAAACGCACCTAACTTCATGTAAGTCAGATGACAGATGTAAAAGTGACAGCCATTTCAATAACACCAAAAGTGTGTTAATGGTTCCAAAAAAAAAATGGAACAAAGAGCAAATATAAAATTTTGTGTCAAACTTGAAAAAAAAATGAAATTGAAGTTTAAAAAATTAAAAAAAAATTAAAAAAAAATTGAAAAAAATGAAGCAGCCGTAACCGAGGTACTGCAGAACATTTCTATAAATGACATAAAAAAATCTATGCATGCGCTGGTTGATCGTTCCAATCGTTGTGTTGAGTCAAATGGAACCTATTTTGAATAAATAATAACTTTCAAAGATAATATAATGTGTATTTTACTATTTTATATCCAAAAAGTTCGGTTATTTTTGGGACACACCGTATATGTAATGAAAATATGTAATTACTATACTATTTTTTTAAATAAAATAATTTCAAAATAGAATCCACGAAGTGAAGTAAATCAGAGTTAAAAGTAATTTCAATTTCCATTATCTACCATATATGGTAAAGGTTTTCATAGTTTTTTTAGAGATATTTAAATCTTTCAAATATTTTTATAATTTTTCTGGTTACCCATTGATAATAAATATATTTTGAGTTAAATGTTTTTGGAAAGTTATTTAAATTTATAGTTTAACTCGTTTTGAGGGGCGAGTTGAAGTGAGTAGGCGAACTGTTTGTGATTGAGGGTAGGATTTGGTACCCACCACTTTTAAAATCAACCCAGATGAAATCAATAAAGAAGGTCTGTCTTAGGCTTAAATATTCATTCTCATATCTGAATTATCGGTTGTTGTAGCAGTTCACTGCCCCCGCTTAAGGACAGGCTAGTTAGTCTAAATCACCGAGGTTATAGAACGGGAGGTCCAGGAAACGAGCTATTTCGTGTTGTTCGGACCAGCGGGAGAGGGGGGGTTAGATGCGTCGGTTTCAGGGGGTATGTAAAAAGGTAGTTAGTGTCGTGCGGATACTCACTACATGCAGGACATACGTTGAATATGTTGGTGTCGAGTCAGGATAAGTAGGAGTTTAACCTGCTACAGTATCCAGACCTAAGATGTGCCGATATTACTCGGGTTTCTCGAGGCCGCTCGAGCTTTTCGTCTGCTATGGGTAGTGATTTTACTCCATGCATGCCATTGCCATTCACAGGAAGGGAGTCTTTGAAGGTGTTAACAACTCCTGATGAATGACGCTCAACGCCAGGCTGTACGCCGTCCTGTCCAGTGGTATTTTTTGGTTACTAATTTCTTCGTCAAGCTTGTCTACCCGAGGATTTGGTCACTTGTATTTTGAACTGTTGTGCAGTGAAGAAGTGGAACAGGCCGTCGATATAGCCGTAGCCACTTAGCCGTCGCGGGCGCCAGTCAGTCTTAAAAACTATAATTTTGAAGGCATAGATATTTGTGTGAATGACCAAAGACCAACGTCAACATGTTTGGATCTCATCAGTATGGCTTTAGACCTGGTAAGTACACCATGGACTAGATATTCGCTATACGCAAAATCATGAACTTTTAGACAGCCTTCGACAGCATTGAAAATGAGCTGACTCTATGCCGCTGTGTCTGAATTTGGTATCCCCGAAAAACTTATACGGCTATGCAAGCTGACCTTAAGCAACACGAGAAGGACCTCTTCGAGCCGTTCGACACCAAACGAGGTTCTAGACGGGGTAATTCCTTATCGTGTGACTTCTTTAGTTTATTGCTGGAGAAAATTATATGAGCTGCAGAGCTGAATAGGGAAGGTACAATCTTCTTTAAGAGTGTACGAGCTGCTGGCCTACGTTGATGATATTGATATTATTAGTCCTAACAACTGCGCTGTGAGTCCTACTTTCTCCAGTTTAGATAAGGAAGTGAAGCGAATGAGTCTGGGAGTGAACGAGGTAAGGCGATATATATCCTGTCATCAAACAAACAGTCATTGCATTCGCAACTCGGCTTCCACGTCCCTGTTGATAGTCATAACTTTAAAGTCGCAGATAACTTCGTCTATTTTGGAACCAACCAGTATTAACCCCAACAACAATATTAGCCTTAAAATCCAATGCAGAATTATTCTTGAGGCCCTCGTTCTTTATGGGTTGAGTAGGCATTTGAAAAATTAAATTCTTTCGACGTACAAAAACTAAGCTTAAGAATTGAAAATAGTTGCTTTTAGAAAGAATACTTGAGGCTACGATTTTGATGCAATAAAAAAAAAGAAAAATATTGAAAAGAAGAATTCGAAACCGATGTTTTCTTTTTAAAATAAATAATAAATAAAATATGTAGTTATAACAAAAAAAATGTATATTTCATGCCAACTGAAATAATTCATTTTGTCATACTACTTGTTTAACATCGGAGAATAATTTTTATTGGAAAAAAATACTGCTTGATTGAAATAAATTTAGGCGTAAAATAACAATCACAATCCATCATTTAAGTGGTTACGTGTGAAATTCTATACGAATTTGTTAACATGCATACATACATACATACATACATACATACATACATACATATATGTATGGTATATGCAAATTGAAATTGTTAATACTACATACGTGTACACACAATATCTACTGGTATATTTGTTTAAATGTAGCCAAGTACGAGTATTTGACATGTAAGGACAAATCGCTTAACTCTACCAAAAAACCGAGGGATGCTGCCGTCAGAAATTCCAACGCTTAGCTGACATGATGACAAAGCAAACAAATACAAATCACAAGCGCACATACACACACATATTGTTGCGCAAACATACATCATTTTATTGCCGGATACACAGCAAAAATCTTTTGCTACTAATCTTTAAAGTGGGTATTAGAGAAATATTGTAGTTGCTGCAATTAGACACAATTGGGCAATAATTTGTTGTAAGAAGTCTCAAAACGGAATTTTTAGAGCTCAACTAGTTTTGACGCAGCGCATACGAATGGGTTTGAGGACTACAGATCTCCAACGAAGATTAATTAAATTTTGAAATTTTTGAAAACCAAACGTCAGCATAAGAACCTCGTAGATCTTGGACGTTTTTGGACTCGAATGAGTCAGCAATTTTTAAAAATTTGCTATGAAAGTTTAAAAATTTTAAAAGTTTTAACGAAAAATAAATTTAATTTAAATTTAATGAAAAACTGAAGAGTCTCCCTGCGAAGTTTAGCTACTTTTAAAAGCGTTGCCACCTGTATTGAAAACAAATATTATTTAAATGTTTGAGTAAAGAATAATAACGAATGTAACTTTTTTGGGAAAGATAGCTAAGCACATTTCCCTAAAAAAATTTACGTTAGAGTTGCCACCCTTATAAAAATAAAAAGACAACTAGAAAGTAATGATTTCATTCACTAGGAGTATTAAAATTCCGAAAATAAATTTATTTTTGAAACCTTTTGTCAGACCCTTTTTTAATTAGAGTTGCCACATGTTTAAATACGTTGGGAGTACAAATTAATTCGGTTTCTTTTTTGTGTTCATAAAGGTGTTATTTCTATTTTTTTTTAATTAATTGAAGAAGCCTCATTCAAAGTATTATTCGCCGGAAGCTAATTTTCCGCATGTCTCTGGTAATTGTTGAATACGATATTTAAATAATTCGTCCTCTCTGTCTTTGATCCAACAATCTTTGAGCCATTTTTCCATTTCTTCAAAAGACCCGCATCGGTGACTCCCCAAATCGTTTTGGATTCGTCGAAAAAGACTGTAGTCGGTAGAAGAAAAGTGTGGAGAATACCACGGATGGAGTAAGACTTGCCATTTGATCGCATCCAGCTAGTTTTTGACCATTTGTGCTACTTCTTGTCGAGACTTGTCATGTTTTAAAACACTTTGGCATACTTTGCAGTCATTTCTGACTGTTTTTTCACCCCAAGTATACTATTCAAGTGCATTAGTTGTAGTCGATAACGTTTTGCATCAGAAGAAAAAAGCAGCTGAAACTGGTAGAAACTTATGGTGAACATGCTCCAGTGATTAGAATATGTGAGACATGGGTTCGTCAATTTAAAAGTGGAGATTTCGATTTGACAGACAATGAACATCCTGGTGCAGCGAAAAAGTTCGAAGAATTGCATGTTGATGAAACCCAATCGCAACAAAAATTGGCAGAAACACTACGTGTGACTCGAGGAGCAATTTGCCAACGATTAAAAGCCATGGGAAAGATCCAGAAGTATGGAAAATGGGTGCCACACCAGCTGAACGATAGACAAATGGAAAATCGATAAACCGTTTGTGAAATGCTGCTTCAACGATTCGAAAGGAAATCTTTTCTGCATCGAATTGTCACGGGGGACGAAAAATGGATTGATTTGGAGAACCCAAAGCGAAAAAAATCATGGCTTTCCACTGGTGAAGCTGGCCCATCGACTGCAAGGCCAAATCGCTTTGGCCGTAAGACATTGCTCAGTGTTTGGTGGGACCAGTGTGGTGTGGTTTACTACGAGTTGTTAAAACCTGGTGAAACGGTGAACACGGATCGCTACCGACAACAAAGGATCAATTTGAATCATGCGTTGATCGAAAAACAGTCGGAATGGGCCCGAAGACATGGCAAAGTTATCTTGCAACATGACAACGCGCCGTCTCATACCGCTAAACTGGTGAAAGACACATTAAATACTTAATTGGGTAATATTATCGCACCTGCCGTACTCTCCAGACTTCGCCCCGTCCGACTATCACCTTTTCGCATCGATGGGACACTCCTTTGTAGAGCACTGCTTCGCTAATTTTGAACAAGTCGAAAAATGGCTCGTCAAATTGTTTGTCTCGAAAGAGAAAAAGTTGTTTTGGAATGATATCCAGTGGTCAATATTTTGAATAAAAAATTTTTGAGATTCCTCTGAAAACTATGTGTTTTCTTTATCGAAAAAACCGGCAAACTTCAACTAACACACCTGGTGTATTAAAGTGTTTTTTTTTTCACAGATTACGTATCAAATATTTTTGTCAGTTACATTTATCACAAATGGTAAAATAAGATTGAATAATGATTTTTAGGAAATGTTCTAGTATGATAAGCTACACAGCCTGTCAAACTGAAGTCTAACAAAAAGGAAATCCCCGGGGAAAGCCAATATGTACCCGAGTAAATTTTAACAGAGAGCCTGCTGAGGAAGTAGTTCCGCATTCCTAGCAGAAGGTTATTAAAAATAAATAAAATTTTTAAGGATAGTGAGCCCGCGACTAGTCAAATTTTTTGTAGTGTAGCTATGCATATTGGTATGAATGTGTACGTGTATGTGAGCGCGTGTGCCGCAAGGCATTTACTGAAAATCAATCTTGCCATTCAACACATAAACCTGTCACTCCTTCCTCCCACAAAGGTTCTGCCATTACATAGTTGATTTGAGATTTTTAGTCTTTTAGCATGTCAGACAAAACTTCAATCACTGCCTGCCAGTTTGTGCACATTTTACAATTTTTCACATTTATTTGATTATGTTTTGAATTTATTTTTTTTCGTTTCTTTTTTCCTTCTCAAATTATTGTGTAACATTTTTGCATGCGTGTTTACTTAATGTTCATTTAGAGCATCACCGTTACATTTTATAGCACTTTAAATATAACACAAATACATACAAAACACATACATATGTATTTGCATCGCTCTTTTTATATTATATATATGGTATGTATGTATATAGGTACATATCTAATGTTATATGCATCTGTATTATTTCTTTTGAATTTCATTCAAGTTTGTCATTCTTTACGGTGCCTACAATTGTTGTATGTTGTTGTTGTTGTTGCTGTTTGTTTTGCTGTTGCCGTCTGAAAAAGTGAAAATATTTCATTTTATGGCATTCACCAACACATTGATGACGCGTTTGCTGGCACAATTGTCTGACGGCGTTTGTGAGTGGGTGCAAATTAAGTTAGAGTTGTTATTTTTATTTGCAGGCGGGAATGTTTTTATTGTTGTTACGGCATTATATAGCGCTGTAACTGTATACAAGCAAAAATGTGTGCGTTTTTTTTTTATTGTATAATTTTTATGCAAAAAATATTCAAATTTCTTTGTAGCTCCCAACACTTTTCGAGTTACCTTAAGTGCCAATGGCATAACGGTTTTAAATGACAAAATATCAACGCCGTATAAGCATTACCTTCTCTACTTCGTCCAATTTTCGGTCGACATAATCGCCCAACAGAGTCGGCAATCCCAGCAACCTTGGATTGGTCCCGCACCACGTTTATTTTAGGGGATCAGAGACGCCGGACAGTGTGTAACAAAGACGCTACTTCTGATGTAGAGCAGATCATCGAAGAAGACCCGAATTAGTCCATCTGCCATAATGAGCTATGCCTATACAACTCATGAAAGGATCCTCTCGGTTTGCAGGCTTACAAAATCTAACTCATGTAAGAATTGCAGCCAAATAACCACCGAGCGCGTCGCACGTTTGGTGAATGGGCCGAAAAGAAGATGGAGACCGATCCCGATTTTTACAGGAAATTTTTGTTCGTCGATGAAACTGACCTTTGTATGTGAATTACCAAATTGTCGCGTTTAGATGATGACTATCCACAAGCCATTATTGAGACACCGTTATATTCTCAAAAAGTCACTGTTTGTTGTGTTCTATGGCTCCATATTTCTTCAAACTGAAGCTGACCATAATGTTACAAACAATGGAGATCGCTCCGGGACACGTTTAGTGACTTTTTCGTGGCTGAATTGTAGGCTGTTTATGTGGAGGACTTTTATTTCATTAAAATAGCTTCTGCCGAGCTTCTCCTTGATCTAGAGAGAATCAGCTGGGATGAAGCTTTGGTACGGGAATCGTAAAACTCGTGGCATTTGGACCTTGGTCAAATGTTCCCAACTTGCAATACACATATCGCGAGTGCAGCAAAAAAGATGAAAAAGCTGTACTGGTAAAGAAAAGTATGCATTCATAAATTTGTCTTCATTCTCTTCAGATGATGACAGAAGTAGCTGTGAAATATGTCAAGTATTAGACAATACACCTAACAACGATGAAGCGCTACCAGAGAAAATCTAGAAAATGTTAGGGACAGCCGTCAATGCACAACACATGGTTTGAGGAAGTGAACGGAATACTTAATTAAAATTATCAGCCTTTAGAGAAGTGAAATCGTGGAAATACGAAATGGGATTTGTATAGGAAATATGGGATTCAATTCTGAGCGGGAGTAACTGTTACTGCTGCTTCAAAATATTCTTAACTGTTCGAAACAACCTTGGTGCAACAAAGAAGTCCGTTCACTTAGGTGAAGTGGTGAACCAAGATAGCCAATGATGAGTTCCGCTTGAGAGAGTATGAAAATGTACCTAAAAAATAAAAAAAAAAATTATTTGCAAAGGAATGATGGGGTCATGGAAGAGCTACTGCGGCAGTTTGAGAAGCTTGAAAGCTTGGCTTAGGAAATTATTGTACAAGCACCCGTCTAACTACTCCTACGCAAAAAGTGTTGAGAATGGACTGGCTGCAGTGAGTGCATTTTCTGGGGTGTACAGACAACATAGGTTTCCAACTACTAAGAGATAGCGTATAATACGCTCTTCCCGATATCACAAAATGAATGACAACATAGGTTGATCAATCGACTTTCTCGAATGCCCAGGTAGAGATGCTTTTTTTCATTCATGATAAAAAAAATTATCTACAGCACTGGTCCCTAGTAACTGTCTTTGGAGAGAGGCAAGGGACGTACTACGTACCGAATGTAGGCATACCTCTAGTCCAAGGAATATAGAGCAATAAGTCTAATCCCATCTAAGTCTGAAGATATTCGAGAATATTCTAGATACCCACATTAGAAATAAGTGTTTGTTGGCTGCAGTCCAACGGTGTTCTTCCTATCGGAAGGATGCGTGCCATATACGTGTAGAGTTTGGTCTCTGTACATCGATAGAAGACTCTACATTTAAATTGCCTACTCAGTTCCACGTGGCAACTATTGGCATTTGATAAAGGTCTGTCCTAAGGGTTCTGTGTAAACTTTCACCCCTATTCCCGCTGTGTAAGCATTATTAGTTTCCTACGTGCTTTTTTGCCACTTTTTCAGTAGATATCAGGAGCAGACCTACAATTTGTTCTCTATTATATTATATTTTATTATCAGCATTTAATTTAAACTCTTTAAATAAACTCAAATCCTTAGTCAAAAAACGGAACGCAACAAGTACGCAAAAAAGTTGATAGTTGGTTAAGAATTTCAGGCCATCCAAATTCTATGCAGTTTATGTCTTGTATCGAAATGTTTACTGACATACAAAGGTGTACACTATTTCAACATCATTTAAGTTCAATTTGAAACAAAATCCAGGAAAGTTACACAATTCAAGTGATTGGTATTCTCGTTGGGAATAATTTTTGCCAGTCACACGTAACATACTAACAGGCGTTTCAAAAGAATTCAAACTGCCAATTGTTTTTAAAACTGTGACATTGTTATTGTTAACTCTGTAGTTTGTGTTTTTTTTTAAGTTATGATGTACATATATACATTCAAAGCTGGAGACGTTGTTGGCAGATTGGCTATTGGGTGAGAAGTTTACCTTTGCTGCTTGTAGATGCGTTTAACTGAAATTTCTGGATCGTTTTCCCTCCAAAGCGAAGAGAGGAAAAACGAGGGTTACATTGATTGTGATAAATGTTATAAATTGCAAAACTATGGAATTTCACTGTTATTCAGTTTAATTCGAACTTTGGTGATATTAAATTTGTCAAAGATGTATTTAAGAATGTTTTGTAGAGCGTTTCCAGCTATAAATTCTGCTAACAATATTTTCTTAAAACCTTTATTTAAATTAACCTTGACCTCACTTTTGAATAGAAATAAAAAAACGAACGTTGGAAGCGCTTCGAGACCATGGGTATTATTCTATGATCCACTGTTTTAAACAATATTTAAAGACGCTGAAGGGACTGAGGCAGTTGGTGGTGACAGACGCTAACGCCTCTGAGCCTTTCGAAACCCAAGCGAAATTTGCTGTATTTTCCAGTGATAGGCTGTTTATGGCCTCCTTATATGTTCTCACACATTTGAACTTTGTGTTTACCTACTTAATAGTCTTATTTACTGCTTGCTTGACTACAAAAAGCTTAAAAGATTTCCCATTAAATGGATTGCCTTGATTATTGGGGAAGTCACAGAAAAGCTCTGTCCCTGGGGTAGTTTTGATAAGGTGGTTTTCACCTGCCTAAACGATTCTTTTCCCGAGTTCTGTTATAAATTTATGTTTACTGCATCCAAATATTTGATAGTTAGATTAGACTGTAGCCGATTGTCAAGGTCTTTTAGACAGCTAGCTTCTCTTTTACTGTCATTCACAATACTAGAACTCTATGAAAACTAACAACATTTTTGGAGTCAATGAAGCAATGTTGGCGTAATGGACCTTCTGCAAGAGTTTAAAATTAGCAACGCTTTACCGGTTCTACTTTCCCTATGTTTCGTCCAACAAAGTTGGAATATCAAGCGATATTTTACCAAGTTGGAGGACGTTCTGGACAAATCCTGGTATCATACTAACATCAAAACTGCTAAAGAAAATTAATTAAAATAAAAAATTAAGCTAAATTTTCGGCAGGGAATGTCAACCCCTCCGAGTGTATTTCTGACATGAAATAAAGGCTCTTCATAAAAAACCATCAGCCATTCACAGGCAGCTTAGTATAAACTGTAGCTGTTGGAGAGTAAGAGTGAGAGGATGCTGAGGAGAAGAAAAAGATGCAAATAAATTTTACCTTTAAATAAATTTAGCAAGCTCTATGGCATTTGGAGGGTATGCGCTCGCATTTATAAGATGTATTGATATCAGTACAGAGTAGTCCTCTCTGTTTACATAGCGGAGAATTGAATCTGCTGAGTTAGCGGAAGCATCTTCTCTTAAGCATATCAAGAGAGGAACTTCGAATGATGGGTCTTGTCAATTTCTGAGTGACATGATGGAGTAGAGGTGATGCGGAGTAATTTCGAAGTGAAACCTTTTATGATGTCATTCAGAGCGGGTTAAGGTGAATAGATAAAAGCCATTGATGGGCTTTATAATCTTTACTAGGAAATATGTTAAGTTACTTTTAGGAACGGAGCTGCATACCGCTAAGTCTGCAAAATACTTTATTTTAGACTAAAAGTTAAGCTGGTCATAGAACTGGGAGTAGTGGATACGAAAAGCATTCACTGCTCTCTATACTTGTTTCCCCGTGACTGGGTGAAAAAATGGTAAGCCATGTAAAGTAGTTCGTTGGCTTGAACTAGGGGCCATACATGAGGCAGTTAATTGTCTTAGGTCTAATGGTACTCTCGACGAATTGTATGTACATACCAAAAGCCCTGGAGTTTGTCCCAACCAAGTTAACCTAGTATCGGTGCCAGTACACAATAACCTGTCGGGTATGGTGATGGCCAAGAAGCTTGGAAGTAAGAATATTTCCCTTATACTTTCGCCGCTCTCCACTTGCAAGCTTACTATAAGAGAGTCATTCATGGGCGATGCTAACTCAAGAAGGAAAAGTCTCCATTATTGAAGTGTAACTACAACGATAAGTTTACATACAGAACATATTCTATTGCGAAAAGCTGGGTTTGCCAGTGTTGTATAGGGAGAAAGAACCCGAAATCTTAAGGCATAGGATATGGACTAATACAATCTCGCATTAGCCCGTTTGGTTTTTTAAGTAAGCTCCTTTTAATTCGCTATGCCGCGCCCCGGGGTAAAAATCATCGTGGCCCTTGCCACCTGCTCAGTGTGTACGCCAAAAGAATGTGGGCAGTGTACATCACTTTGCGCAAAAGGTGTAATCAACAAAAAAAAGCTTCTTCTTCCATTCTCCCAAAAACTCCCAACTGCGAATCATCAGATGTTGTCATCGACCATGCCTCCACAGAGTTTGATCTTCGCTTGTCTACTCAGTTCAAAGTGTAACGTGTTGGCTAGACTCATTTTGTATCGTGTTTCAAGGCTTACATTTGTTGTTGGTGTTAATACTGCTTGAAAGATAGTTAAGTTATCTACGATTTCAATGTTATGGCTGTCAACAGTGACGTGGAAGCGAATGCAATGATTGTTTGTCTGATGGCAGTGGATATTGACTACCAGATTAATAAGCTTCGCATGCTTATTTAGTCAGGAGAAAGCTGACTTTTGGCATTGTCCAGCGGCTTTTGGCATATCCTCTATAAGTTTTGCAGGGATAGCGAACTCGGACATAGTGGCGTGGAGGCAGTTCCTTTTTCTGGGTTTTTTCCAAGGCTTGGAGCATGGTGAATGTCTGGTCAATGGCTGATTTACCAGGTCTAAATCTAGGAGGCTTATCTTACCGTCATTGGCCCTTTTTATGGATTGAGCAGAGAACGCTTAGGTTCAAATCGACGGTCCTACTTTTGTTCGACCATATTCTGCAAATGAGCTGATGCTTGCACCTTGTCAGCTCTTCACCACTTTGCTTTAATAACTCTGCCAGCAAGCCAACTGCTCCAGCCGCTTTGTTGTTTAGCAACTAAAAAAGACAATCAATTAGATGAAGGATTTTATTCCCAAACAAATCAGTGGGAATGTGTGCAACTTCTGCTTGTTTCTTTTATTTTCTTGAATAACCTTTTCAGAAAATTCATGGCGGTTAAATGGGCTAATGCAACTTGCTGCATTTAATTCAAGGACAAACATTACTATGCAATTACCAATGGACTTGTGTCTGTTCCTGGTCCATCTCGGCCAATTACTACATGCGCAATTCACTCAGCAGCTACTCAAGAGCATTTGTCTTTTCAATCGTTAAGGAAATGTGAACATACAATAAATATTGGAACAAATGGAGGTTTTATTTGTCGAAGACCGAAGGCTGCAAATTGTTAAAAATACATACATACATACATACAAACATGTGAGGTTGAATGAAAGTAATTGGATTCGATTGATTTGAGTAGTATATTTGACATAGATACATACCATATACATATACATACATAGAACTGTATATGTATGTACATAAATGTATTGCACACAGAATTCATTGGGAACTCGGCTGCTGCTGCTGCACTTACTGTAAATTCTATTGAAAGCCAAACGAGTCCAACAAATCTTTTGATGCGCACTAATACAGTGAAATAAGTGTACATACATACATATCCATATACACACGACACTTACACTGCGGTGTGGTGAATTACCAAATGCACAAATGCACAAATGCATATGCTCTGTTTCCCTGCCGCACATTTTTCTCCCCACTCCCACGGCTCTGTTGCTTTGAGTTAAAACTTCTGTTCGCCATTTTTTTTGTCATTCATCCTGCCCGCTGCTCTGCTTCTCGGCTCATACGCTGGTTTATACATAAATAGATTATTTCAATAGGTGGACATGTGCTTTAAACTAGAGCTTTCTACCTTTCTCTTCATACATGCATGCTTACATACCATACATACCTAGATACATATGTAGGTATATACAATTGAAGCACACAAATTGAACGAGCAATTGGACGCACGAACGAATGGAAGAATTGAATGAAATCAAATGTAATGGCAATGTTGTTGCCACTCAGCCATTCTAATCCAAAAAAAAGAAGATATATGTATATGTGTGTATATAAATATATGTATATACCTTCTGCTCAAATATAAACGAGACTTTATCCATAACTCGACAAGGACAAGACATATGGCCATACTTTTTTTTTGCTTAGGTTGGCAGGACTGTTATATGTTTACATGTCAAATTTGAGCGCGATCTGTCACATAGTTTTCTTTTTACAGCACTATAAACAAGTCAACCTCGAGTGTGTTTTTCGAATTTTACTATGGAAATTAACGTTGAGCAAAGATATTTGTTTGAAATTTTGTTATTCCAATGGAATAAGTGCGACGGACGCAATGAAAATGTTGCAGAAGGCATATGGGGAGTCTTGCCTATCACGTGCACGTATTTTTGATTGGTGTAAGTCGTTCAAGGACGGCCGTACATCGCTGGAGAACTTGCCCCATGATCGTCATCCAGCAACGTCAATAAACGAAGAAAACGTCGAAAAAGTAAAGAAAATTGTGTTGGAAAATCGTCGTGTGATTGAAAGAGAGATAACCAGTGAGCTCAACATATCAAATGGATCCGCTCATAGCATTATTCACGATGTTTTGGGCATGAGACGTGTGTCTGCTCGACTTGTTCCAAAATTGTTGCTCATACGTCTCGTCTTGTACGCGATTATTTGACCAAAAACAACGTAAATATTGTTCCGCAAGCATCGTGTGAATTTTTTTCTTTTCCCTAAACTCCAATTGCCGCTTCGTGGAAAGCATTTTCAGTCGATTGAAGTCATAAAAGAGAATTCGAAGAAGGAACTGAAAGCCATACCTAAAGAAGTGTTATGAAGATTGGAAAAAAAAGGTGGCATATGTGTATCGCCTCTAATGGTGACTATTTTGAAGGGGATAAAATAAATATTGAAGAATAATTAACCGTTTTTGTTTTATTGAGCCAGTCTCGTTTATATTTGAGCAGAAGGTATATGCATGCACTCAAATAGCATTGGTGTAGTAAAAAGAAATCCATTTTTTTTGCATGAAATTGAAGGCTTTAATTTTTACATTTCGTATCCAACCTTATTCAAATGGTTCCAAACGGTTTTTTGTGCAATCTTTAGCTCTTCGGCGATCGAAACAGTGCTTACATGATGGTCAGACTCGACAATGTTCATGATTTTATCGATATTTTCTACCATTGGCCTTCCACTCCGTGAAGCATCTTTTACATCAAAATTACCAGAATGAAACCGTATCAGGACCATAAATGCTATTCACATTTTCAGCTGCCCGGCTTGCGCTTTTGCCCTTATCAAAGAAAAACTGTAAAATGTAGCGTTTTTTTCCTTTGCTAGTGTCCATATTTGATGCACGCTCAAACAAAACTGAATCAACCAATCAAAAAATTGTCAGAAAAGTTTTTTTTTAGTACAAAATGTCATCTTTCTAACACCATCTAGCAGAATCCGATCGGACTTACCATATACAACGCCAGATACCGATAAATAACGCCATCTATTGCAAAAATAATTGATTACTTTTTACTACACCTAATATATTTGAACTATTGTACAGTGGTGAGCAAATAAACAAGGGCTTATAGTTATTTAAAGTGAATTAAATATTATTTCGAAAATTTTGGCAACTGTATGCCAAAATATATTTCTTCAAGTAAGACTTCTTTATAAGCGCTGGACTTGAGTTGAGTCGGAGTTAACTAGTGAATTTCTCATAAAAGCGCAACGAAAAGCGTGTGCGAGCGAGGCGAATGGATGCTAAAAAGGTATGGACATTATATGGGAGACACAGAGTCACATTCGTATATTGATTATATTTCTTCTACTTCATATCAACAATAGCATGCTATTCGGTTTTTCTCGTTACTAGTTACTTCCAGGTGAATGACAGTCAAAAACTTTCCTTCTTTGCATGAACTTCTACAAATGGCTCCATCTTCCATATACATATTATACAGTGCAGCCCTATTTCCATTTTTTTTATGCGCAGAATTGATCGATAGATGCACCGTATTTCATACATTATCTTTCTCTCATTGCCTCTTACATTGCATATAAATATCATACAGCTTAGTAGTGTAAGAAAGCTACTCAGCGTTATACAACGATGACACGAACGAGAGATTGGGAAAGAGAGAGAGAGAGGGGAGTGTTTGCATAAATTTTCTTTTCCTTTTCAATCACTAGTCCTTCATAAAATACACACGAGGCGTGCTCAAAAAGTAACGATAATTCATCTATTGGTTGTTTTTAGAAGCTTGGTAATTTTCATTCGTTAACAGGAATGTATTAAAGAATTTGTGTATATATTTTGTTCCTGGTATGGACCACTACCCCATCCCATTATCCGGTCACCGAAAAGTCTCGTCTTAGTAGTTGGCTAAAGAACCAGATTAATAATGAGCAATAACAATCTGGCCTTCCAACAACTTCCCATCATCAGTTTGGCGGCCCAAACTGCAAAACATTTTAGCGAGATTACCAAATATCGCTCTACCATAAGGGTCGTAGAGAGATGATATCCAAACAGATACATTTCTTCAGACAACTGAAAAACAGTACTGATGGACTTCTGCAGTTTATAAAAGGGTATCGCTAAAATCAGACTTTCGCTAAAGTTAGAGAGCTTTGGCCTGGTACAGACTTAGCCGATGTGCAAAGAAACGAGATTCCCAGCAAGCCACAAGCCTGGGACTGATTGTCAACAGAGGCTTTCAACCCGGAAAAAATTATAGAATCCATCTATCATGGCAATGAGGAGGATAGTCCAAGCAGGCGAACTCAAGCCCTCTCAGCTTTCACAGACTGTGGCAGAATCATAAGCTAAGGTTTTTTTTCAATCACTTTAAAAGTCCACAAGAAGGGTTAAGTTCAACACAAAAAAAGAGAACGCTCCGATCGGTTCTGCCAAGCCTTGTAATCTCCGTGAAGATGATTTCCAATGACCTGGATAACGCATCCAGCGAATATGTCGGTGCAGTTTTTACCCGCTGGGAAGCAATGATATCGAATTGGAGGATATTGACGCAACAATCATAACCCTCTCTAAGGCAGGCACAACCGTAGCAGATAATTCAAATTAAACTGCATCCGCAGCTCTTATTCTACGCCTAAGGGTGAAAGCGGGGGACATAATTTCCTAACCACTACTGTTTGCGGTTTTTGTATCTCTGTCGTCTCAATAGTACGCCTGTGAAAAAAGGGACTCTTTGTTATAAAATGTATGAGCAACGCAATGTTTTGTTAATAAAACTCACAATCGGGTTTTGCTATTATTTTCTAAAGATTCCTTTGAAAAAAGAACATAAAAACCACAACTGTCATATCTATCTTTCTTACAACACCATATACACAGATGTACATATACTTACCTACATGTTAGAGCATTGGTATACGTGTATGTGAGTGGTAGTAAATTCCGTTTATCCATTTCAATTGAATGCATTTTGTATTGGAAGTCGTATAGCAGTAAATTGTTTATTCCAACGAATGGTTGTAATTGTTTAAAAGGATGGAAGTCTGTGTGTGTGGGGCACATACTAACTAAAATACTATATAAGCAACTCGTTACGTATGTAACTATAAAAATTGATATCCATTACCTTCGTTCAAATTACATTTATTTGTTTCTCAAAAATGGTATAAAAAGCAACAACAAATTTTTCATATTAAAATTTTCATATTTTTTATGAGCATATATGGTAAATACATATACACGTATGTATGATATGTGTTTGGTTTGGTGAATTTGTAGAACTTAAAAAAAAAGTTGTAATATTTTTTTTTTACAAATCCAAAGATAACCTTTCTTCCATAGAAGTGGATATTATGTTAATGGGGAATCATTTAAGACCAATTTAGTCCAGTTTCCGTAAGAACCTTGCTGTTTTCTTTTAAACTTTGGCCAAATTTTGGCTCTCTCATAGAAGCTCTTGTCCCTGTTGTCAAAAAATTTCTAACAATCGATTTTCACAGACTTTCCGTAAGACCCATTCCTCATTAGTCAAATCAGTCGCCATAAACAGGAGCAAATGTTAACCACTTGTTACGAAGTACGTGCTATGAGATAGATGCAAACGAACACTACAACCGAGCTCTCGGAGTTTCCGGCGAGTCACTATCGATGTCTGTGGTCTGACGTTGTCCTGTTAAAACACAATTCACCTCCTCTTGCGCAAAGCTGATTGATTCTGAACGATTGCTCGTCCGAGTGAGAAGTTTGGCCGAAGAAGAACAGCTGATAGTGAAGGATTCCTTGCCTATCCCACCAAATATAAAACAAAACCTTTCTGGCTGTCAATCCGGGTCTGTATACCGTTTGTCGGGCTCACTGCCCTTCGACTGGGACCCCTTCCATTCGACATTGCTATAGATGATTCACTCTTTATCACCAGTTATCAGTGGATACAAGTACGTACTTTTATTATGATTCAGCAGAAATTCGCAGATGGATATTCGGTCTTTGAAGTTTTTTGTCGTTAACTCATGTGACACCCAAGCATCGAGCTTCTTCGAGTATCCAGCTTTTTTCAAGTAGTTCCAAACTGTTTTTTTGCGCAATGTTTGGCTTCTGGCAGGCTTTAAGATTTCCATTATTTTATCGACATTTTTGACAATTGACCTTCCACACCGTGGAACATCTTTTATATTAAAGTTAATATTTATTTAATAACAGTCTTCGATAAAATTTTATACGATTAATTTCCATAGCGACTAATTCATATAGCGCAATAAGTAGCGTTGGTTTGGTTGCAAAATTTCTGTGGCTAGGCGCACTTGGATCTAATGGCTCATTACGATATCACTTTGGGCTCTGCCAAAAAGAAATCTCTCACCTTGTTAGCTGAACATACCAACTGAAACTATTAACAGGCAGGCAGTGGAAGTAAAATCTTCTAAAAAGATTTCTACAAAATAACAGCTTCGTTTTCATGGATAACTCCTTTTTTATGGCCTTCCAGCTGCAACAAGAACCAGTGCACATATAACATCTCACTCTTACTGTGAGACCTCACTTAACAGAGCTCTGTTATTACTCCAGTTGCAATTCTAATGGAAAACGAAATCGTACATGTAAAGGCCGATCTTAACAGATACTTGTTCACCTTTGAGGCATGCACCCATCTTGTGCAGAACATATCGTTATTACGAATGCAAGAGGATACAAAACATGGTAATCAATTTAGTTAAAGATGGCACATTTCAACTGTCAAACTACCATCAGCGATCATAGGACGATATGACACTTCTTCCTTTAAAGTGAGGAATTTTACATCAAAATTATTCGTTTTATTAACCAAGAGTTTTGAGAGCACCTTGGAGCTGCTGACATGACTTAGCCATCGAGTAAAACCTCTTCATTAAAGCATCACGGTTCCTCCAGAATTGGATTTCACACACGTCCAAAGTTAAAGAGTTGAAGGGGTGTTTCAAAAGCTTTCGCTTGAGTAAAAACAAAGCGCTTTGAAAGAGAGCGAAGAACATTCGCTCAATTCTTTTCAGTTTGTTTTATAAAGCTGTGAGTGCAATTACTATTTTGGCGATTGGTTCTGGAGAGTGGTAGCAGTGTGACTTTTATTTATTTAATCTTTAATACTTTTACTCGATCTTTTGTGAATGTTAACAGCTTTACACTGAACTCATTACATGAAGATATAATATTTTATTTCTGTAAAATTCACTCTCTTTAAGTACGTTCATATAAATATAAAGAGTGTCCCAAAAATTAACTCAATATTGGAATTAAATAGAAAACACAGGGTTTAGTCTATCGATTGTATTTTTTTTATTAAATCATGAAGTATATAGGATGGGATATTTATGGAATAACACAACGAGCAAATAATTTCCACGGCTTTTCAAGCGCATACACACTCGTTTATCGAAATTTTTCTACGACTATCCGCTTTAATGTGGCTGAATTTAATTGATGCAACGTTGAATCTTATCCTTTACAGCGCATGTGGTTGTGCGCTTGTTACATTAAAACTTTGATTATGAATAATCCCATAAAAATAAATCCAATGGTGTTAATTCACAGGATCTAGTGACCAATTCTGAACATCGAAACGAGAGAGTACACCTCCTGGAAATGTCTCATGCAGTGTTTCTTGGGCTGTATGACATGTGGCACCGTTTTGTTGCAATCACATATTGGCCACATCTATATCATCCAATGGCGGCAAAAAAATATAAAAAATTGGGTTATCATATCATTAGTAACAGTGACTGATAGACCAGTTTTCAGAAAAGAATTGTCTAATTCTGCTTCCAGGCTAAAACCCAAACCAAACAGTGACACGTTATAAATGGATTTGTTTGTCGACACACCCATTGAGGTCCTCAGAACCTCCAAGGCGGAAATTTTGGTCATTAACAAACTCATAAATATGGAAATGTGTTTTATCGCTTAGAGTGACTTTGTTTGAAAAACCAGCATCCATTTGTTGATGTTTAATAATCTATTCAATAAACTTTTTAGTGATTATACCCTGGAGAGAGCTTCTTGATATTTGCAATTCTTGTCCACGATGCCTAATTGAGGTTCTTAGATTGTCACCGAAACTCTCACGGCTACTTCGATATTGTCATTTGATCGACGGACGCTGTCTCCGGGAATTTTTCAATGAATCTCTGCACAGTGGGAAGGCTTGTCGAGAATTTAGTGTTGCATAGTGTAGTGAGGACACGTTGTTCCAGCGTTTAAGTCTCCATTTTTGTTAAGCCTAAACTGTCAGCTGTTGATTTGTTGTTTAAGGGTTGTCAATATTTTACTACGTAGATGACGGAAAATTTAAATCTTGCATTATTTTTGGGACGCCCTGTACTTGAGCAAATATACTTTTTCTGCAATGACTGTCAAGCAAAGTGTGTAAATTACAAATTTATTTACTTAAACTTTTTGCAATTCCGAAGAAAGCAATCTTCGTTACAAAATTCTTGCATATGTATATGCATATGTATGTGTGTCTAAATGTGACAGCTATTAAATAAATTCAAATGTCATGTCGACAAATCAAACAGCTAGTGAAACTCAAGAAGTTCTTGACTTGCCTCTGTATATTTGTATGTATGGATGTATGTATGTATGTATGTGTGAATGCAACTCGCTTATGAATTGTAGTGAATTTTCAATAATTTTTCAACTGACGGCAGGTGCAAAATGAAACGGATCCATTAGTTGATTAAATTTTGTGAGTCGACGATTTTCTAAATTGCCAACAGACACACACACACACACACCCTCAGTAGCTGCTTTAAAGCGCAAATGCTTTTGATAAATCTATATATTATTATATATGTATGTATGTATGTATGTGCGTACACTCTTTTACGAAACTTTATAATAAATATTTATCAATGAAAAATTGTTTGGCAACCTGCTCGAGTAACTGCTTGGCTTGTCCGCGCTGCCGTTCATGAATGCCAGAGCCTGAACACAATACGCAACGACCTTTAATCGAGCCAATTTATTTATAAGTCGACGCTATTCGTTGCTGCGTTTGTTCGATTGTTATTGTTATTGTCGCGCTGCTGATGGACCTTTAATTTCAAGAACATTGCTAGCAATATTTATTTATGTCCTTTCAACCCGCCGCCAATCGTTACCCACATTCACTTCAACACACACACACACACTCTCTTACCAGACTTCATGCATGCTTCGTTTGTTTTCATGGCTACCAATTTAACAGTAAATAAAAGTTAGAAATAAAATGAACAAACAACCATTGTCAATGTCATAATTCAAGGCTGAAACTATCTACTCGTAGGTGTGTGAGTGTGTGTGTTGGCGCCGCCCAATAGAGAGTGAGAGAGAAACAGACACACAGGCACACACACATAAGCACGAGCATATAAAATTCATACGTGTATTCTTGACACGACGCAGCAGGTATGTATATAAATATATATTATATATACCATATATACCTATATATATATATATATATATATATATCTACATATATCTACATCATCCTATCAAAGAAATAAGGCAAAACTAAACGACCGAATGACGACGCGAAGCGTGAAAAATATCGCATACCTACAAACTGTTAGAAAACAACAAAAATCGTAAGAATATTACTTTTGAAGGAATCCAAGCAGGCGTAGCGCACAGTGAGAAAAATTTTATGGTTTTTGAGTCGATTATTTAAAAAAATTTAATTTAATTTTGATATTTTTTTCGTAGATATTCCGGACTAGGTTCATACTTTGCTGCTATAAAATTGCACCAACAATTGCTGAAGGTGAGTGTGAAGCAGTGAGTGCCTCAATCCGTGAGCAGAATATTATTTAAAGAAGATATAGAAGGGTGTTTTTTGGGTTTTTAATACGACTAACCTTTGGTTTGCTGTCAAAAAATAAAGAGAACTATTTCATAAAGCTTGCTATGCATTCCTTCTTCTCTTTTTACTGGCGTAGATATCGATTACGCGAATATACCCAATGGCGTCAATTGGAGATGTCAAGCTCAGCCAGGTCCCTTTCTACCTGGTCTTTCCAATGGAGTAGATGCCATCCCCTTCCTCTGCTTCCACCGACGGCTACTATATAGAAATCTTTCAAAACTGGAGTATACTTATCCATCCGGATCACATGACCCAGCTGCGCAATCGCTGATTCTCGATCCGCTGAACTATGTCAATGTCGCCGTATATCTCATACAGCTCATCATTCCATCAGCTGCGGAATTCGCCATTTCCAACTCATAGAGAACCGTAAATCTTACGCACATCCTCCTTACGCCGACTCATTAGATGTTGTCGCACCATATATCAGTTCGAGAACGATAAGCGACTTGTAGAGTTTGGTCTACGTTCGTCTAGAGCGGACTTTACTTTTTATATATTTATATACATTTCACGATTTCTCCAATTCATAGAGTTTTCTATGCATTAAACAACACAAAGTTACTAAACGGCTAAGTGCCATTAAATTGAGTATTCCGACAAAAAAGTGCTCGCTAGGTGGCGCTGTGAGTGAAATATTTTTAGCCTCCGTATTCATTCTTAGATCTAGGTCATTTTTAGAAAATATATTCGATAATCGAAAATACACATTTCCCCAACATTGATTCCTCTGACTCGCTTTTCTTTATCAAAACCTAGTTACTGAGTGCTTCAAATAATTAAATAAATTCCCTCTTCTTTTCCCCATGCAATTTTATAGCAGCTGATGAACAAATCTGTAGCCGTTTAGTGTATGAGGCAAGTGTAACCGCGACCTTTCAGGGCAGTCCGGACTGTTACTAGTTTTCGGTCTGTTGGATTTTTCGATTTCCCTCAGACGCGCCCCTCGGTCGGTTGGGCGGGAGGTGGGTAAGAAAAAAAAATCTTGTACTGAATATTATTTTGGAATAATAAAAATTATTATTAAATATCAAATAAATATCATTGGGAAGAGAATCTTACGTAAAAATATTTGATTTAAGAACTAATTTTTTTAATCCATAAAATCCCAAAACTTTTGCTCTGCCCTATCATTAATATTTTTTTTTTGATTTACTCTACAAACAACGTTAGATTTTGGTTATGGGCGTGTACATTTAATATTAAGTTTTATAGTTGCATTGCTCATCGACGTAAACGGATGGTGGATATCAGTTAACCAGCGACATAACTCAGAAACGAATGATCAAGGAAACAGATATTTATGCTGTAAAGATGAGTCAGCTGATGCTGATGCTGGTTTAAGAAAAATATTCTAAAATTAATGCAATAAATGCTTTATCAATTTTTAATTGTTCACTACAAACATTCGAGCACGTTGCTGGCTACGGAAATTGTGATTTTGCACATTTTTAGTCTATCGCACGGCATGCGTAAACGTATTACGTGCACGTCTGTGAGTGCTAGCTCTTTTATGCGGATTTGCGACGGAATTTTTGTAAGTACTACAAATAGATAACACTAAATGTATCTACATATATATTTACTTATAAGCATAATAATACAGCCATTGCCTTGGAGACGGTGATGGTCATTGCTTTGGTGCGCTGCTTATTTACTTATGGACATTGCCATGGCCAAGTATCTACTTGAAAACTTTTATTGAAGACTTTTAGGCGTCGGTAAAGAATGACAAAACTTTGTCAGCAACAAGCAAAAGGTCATCTGTAAATAGTATAAATAACTGTATAATTTATGTAATAGAAACAAACTAAATTCCAAAGAAATTTTAAAATTACAGATTTAACTAAATTTATTGGATAAATAGTTTAAAATAACTGATTTTTTAATTACACAGAATAATTAAATAATATTAAAGTAATTTAGATTAATTATTTTTATCATATTATTACTTTATATTGCTAGTTTTAATCATAATTTATGTTTTTAAGGTGTGTGGCTTACAATGAGCCAATTATTTTTTTCGGCGGTGAAGAGCTGATAAGGACGAAGGCAAGCCCGACAATTGGAATTTAAGTGTCACAGTCTGCACCAATTACCGTGGGATAAGCCTCCTTAATATCGTATATAAGGTCCTATCGAGTGTATTGTTTGAAGGACTAAAGCCTACCGTCAACAAACTGATTAGACCTTAACAGTGTGGCATTAGAAAGAGGAGCGACACACACCACCTCTTCGTTGACTCTTAAGCCTTCGACAGCAAGAATAGGAGCTTCCTTCTTCGCAAAAACACCAGTTTATCAGACAGGATGATTCCTTACCGTGTAACTTTTTTAATTTATTGCTGGAGAAAATAATAAAATCTGCAGAATTGAATAGAGAACGCATTCAATTTGACGTCGACATAATCGTACAGCAGAGTCTGTTTACGTTTATTCTAGTGAATAATGTGCGTTCTCAGCGACGCCGTCCAGTGCATACCGAAGATGCTACTGCTGCTGTGGAACAGAGAATCAAAGAAGACCCGAATGCGTCCAAACGCCATAGTGTGCAGCTTTTGGAGCTGTGTTCATTCACTTTATGTCATGTTTTGCGGAAAGATCTTGGTTTGCGGACTTAAAAAATCCAAATCGTGCAAGAATTGAAACCAAAGGGACATCAAAACGCTTCGCACGTTTAGTGAAATTTTGTTTAGCGGTGAAATTCACTTGTGGTTGAATATGGGCACCATAAGCCATTGTTTAGCACCATTTCATTCTCAAAAACTCACTAGACAGAGGGCGTCATTGGTCTATAGTTCTTCAAAAATGAAGCCGGCCATAATGCTACAGTCAATGGGGAACGCTATAGAGCCATGGTTAATGACTTTTTCGTGTCTGAGCCAAAGACATAATCAATTTATTGATGGAAACTTTTGCTGAGCGCATTATTTTGCGTCGTGAGCCTGTGCGGTGGCCTCCAAGATCGTGCGATTTAATACCGCTGGATTTTTTTTGTGAGGTTATGTGGAGTCACTTGTTTATGCAGATAAGTTATAGACGATTGACGCCTTAGAAGAGAAAATTTCGCGCGCTTTTGCTGACATATGACGGTTTAAAAATCTAATTAAATTTTAATTGAACCACAAAATTTGCAATAAATTTTAAAGGCTGAGTTGTCGAGAACTTCGGTATTATTATTTTTAAAATCTGCTGCCTCATTTTATACGCTTATATTTTTGGTTCTTCGAAGCTAATATTTGTAAAATTTCTAAAGGCGATTATGTTCATTTGTTTATGCACAAGTTTAATGAAAATGGCCTTTTGGCCGCATGCAAAATATTAAAGAAGCACAGAGACACACATACATACACCAACTCAACAATCTATATACCATATTACATCAATGTCTTTCAAATGAACGCTAGATTTGCTGTAGCTTTCAGCTGAGTAACAAATTCTTAAATCTATTCATATTGTCTACCTACACATACACAAATACTCTCCTACACAGAAGCATCAACACATTTAATTCATATTCCTACATTTCATCTACTTTTAGCCAATATTAACCAACCTTCATCCTTCAGTGCCAACTCGGCGCTTGTTCGTTCGTCGCTTTCCTCAATCCAGATTGTTGATTTAGCAAAGCCCAGCCGACGGCTGTTATTAGTGTTGCTCTCTGCACTGCACTCTCTTCAACTTTAACTTTTTGGCCCAAGCAGGGATTTGTGTTATTTTATATACCCATTGCAAATCGCTTGAGTGAACTCTACAAACACTGGCGCTAGTGCTCGAGTGCACGTTAAGAGGCGTATAGAGCTGTGCGCCACTCCATTTTTTTTCTGTGCCATTTAATGCTTTACGACCTCGCATTTACAGTTAACCACTAAAGATGAACTATAAACTAAGCGAGCGCAGAGAGAACATTATGCGCGGCGCGGTGGTGGGGGTGTAACGTCTGCAGTCAGTTCACTTTAGTTCAGTTCCAATCAGAGCTGTTTCCGCTTTGTTATTGTTGCCATTTTATATAATGTGTCATTGTTGAATTTTAGTTGTTATTTCAATCGTGCTGTCAGTGTTATTGTTACCCTTGCTGTGCACTCAATTCACCATTTTCATGCTTAATTAGTATTTTACAAATTTTGCTTGATATTGGCAATAGTTAGAACCAGAGTCTGAGTCTGAGCCTGAGTACACAGTAAATTCTGTGAAAAGCTGTTGCCACCGAGTCAATTGAGTCGAAATGTGAAGCAAATGTCTCATGCACACATTCACTCCATTTCACATCATATTTCATTATCAAGAGATTTTTAACAGACAACACATGTTTTAAAGTTGCTATTACAATTGCTTTCTACTGAATACTCGTATATCTATAAGTTTTTTTTGTTTAAATAATTTTATTTTATTTTTACTTTATACATATATAGTATTAAATTAGGAAATTTGAATTTTATTTTTAATTTTCTTTACATTATTTTAGTTCCTTATTGAATTAACTAATTAATTATTATATTATTTATTTAATTTTTAATATATAATATTATTTACTTTTTTACGGGCATATTTTATTTTATAATTTTATTTTATTCAAATTTTTTAAATTTTGTTTCAGTTAATTTTTTCGGTAATTAAATACAATTTTATTATTCTTTTATTTATTTATTTATTTATTTTTTTTAATAAATATAAATATGTCTTTAGTTTTTTATTTAAAATATTTGACTTAACTTTAATTCTTTATTTAATTTAATTTAATTTTAATTTTTTTATGGTATTATTTAATTTGATTCCATTTACCATAGTTCTTTTATTTAATGCTTATATATTATTTTTTTTTTAATTATTATACATTTATTGTTCCCAACTAATATAATTTTTAATTAATTTTATCTCATTTTGTTTTATTTTATTTTTTATTTATTTATTACATTTTTTATATTGTTTTATTTTACTTTAATGGAGTTAATTTATTTATTTTTTTATTTAACTGTATTTTTTCCAATTAAGTTTTCTATTTAATTTTTTATTTTTTTTTTTCAATTTATGTTATTTTTATTGCCTTATTTTATTTTATTATATTTTATTGGAGCTAATTTAATTTTTTTTTTTAATTTTATGGTGACATAATTTGATTTGAATTTTATATTGTTTATTTTCATTTCATTTCATTTTATATTATTTTATTTTGTTTCTTTTTTTTTATTTCATTTTGTTTTAATTGTTTTTATTATAATTTAATTTTTTTAATTATTGGAGATAAATTATTTTTTTTAATTTAATTTAATATATTTATTTTTTTAATTTTATAGTATTTGTTCATTTATTTGGTTTAAGAGACTCAATTAATCTTTTTTTTTAATTTTTTCGTTTTGTTTTTGTAGTATTACTTCATTTTATTTTATTTTATTTTATTTTATCATATAGCTTTATTTTATTTCAATTGAGTTAATTTCATATTTTATTTCATTATTTTTTTATTTCGTTAAAATTTTTTTTTAATGCAATTTTTTTAATTTTGTATAATGTTATTTCATTTTATGCTATATATCATTAATTTTTTCATTTTTACTGTATTATTTTATGTTATTTAATATTATTTTTTATTATTTTATTTTAATGAGATTAATTTAATTTTTTTGTTTTATTTGATTTTTTTATAGCATTGCATTATTTTGTAATTTATTTTGATTTATTTTATGTAGAGTTATTAGAATTTTATTATGTTGTTTCGTTTTAATTTTTTAAATTTATTTCATTTTATTATATAATAATTTTTCTTACATATATTTTGTTTCCTTTTATTTAATTTTAATTATTTTGTTTAACTTTTTTATTTGATTTTTTTATTCTATTTTATTTATTTTATTTGAAATATAGTTTTTTTTAATTTAATTTCATTTTATTTGACTCAGATTATATTTGATAATTTTATATTTTATTTATGTATGCTTTGCCAAGAGCTTCTGTACGGTTTCTTTTGTATAATATCACACTCAACTTGCGCGTAAATAGTCTCTCGGTTATAATGTCATGTCAGCCAAGTGTCCTTTAATTTACATGACAAATAGACTAGCCAAACAACTGACATTTCTATGTAAATTCAAACATGAAATCCATGTGCGTATTTACTACCAATCTACCCGTCGCCCACGCTTTTAAGTTAGCATGTGTGTGTGTGTGTAAGCCAAGTTGTCAGTGTTTTTAAGCTTCCTGTTATGGTTTGGCGTAAGCCCGAGTAAAACTCTTGAATGCTGCATCGCTGCAGTACTTGTGAAGTTGAAGGAGAAAAAGAGGAAGAAAAACTACTTAAACATACATATGTACATATGTAGGTGTATACATAGTACTTGTACTGCACTTACTGATTTTCTTTGGACTTAAAAGTATAAAGCTGCTTGCCTGTGAATATAAACTAAGAAAAACTTTGACTTTATTTCCTTAACGCTGTGACAAATTGCGGAAATTCTTCTTTAGTTATCTTAAAGTTTGTAAGAAATATTAATATTACTGTCTATCAGCTATGATTTGATATATTAAAATTTTTGTTGAGATTGTGTTTTGATATTGTTCGAGTATAGTCGTCTAGTTTAATATTTCCATAGATTGCGCTCGGAGATGGATTTGGCAAACTTTGACGGCAGAAAATTAAATCTATAAACCTGAATTTAAAAATTCACAGTACTTTACAACAGCTTAATATATTCAGATCTGAGGTTTTTGGTTAAAAACCACCCAAATAAAGCATATGAATGTGTAAAATTTGATATTCCAATGGCACCGAAAATCAACGAAATCGGAAAACTTTGCCATAGGGCCTCCATCCAACCGATTTTTCAGATATGAGAATTAATACTTAATCATAAAATGAAATATCATAAAATTGATGTGGTCATCAAAGGTATAAATTATGTATGTATTGGGAGTACAAATTCATTTAAACCGATTATTTGTTTTTCAAAATCTTTTTTCAGTGAAAAAAGTAAAAAAAATGTTTCATTCAAAGTATTATATGTATGTTGCTCTTTGACTTTGATGAGACAGTTTATTTTTTCATCTTGGGTTATCGTAACATATCCAGTTTCCATCTCCAGTCGCGATCCGGCGCAAAAATTACTACCTTAGATGTCTTTCAAGAAGCAGATATGAAGCATTTCCAATGAAAGAAATACAACATACCAAATTCATCTGTACCCCAAATTGGCAGCCGCAATAGATGAGTGGTTAGCACTGCATATTACCATCCTGAAAGTCAGAGTTCGAGTCCCCGTTCGACCAAGATCCAAAACTATAGAAAAAGTAATGTTAACCTCGCCGACTATATTTCTGACATGAAATGAAATCTCCTCATAAAAATCTATCAGCCGCTCGGAGGCGGCTTAGTATAAACTGTAGGTCCCTCCATTTGTTGGAAAAACATCAAGACGCAAAACCACAAATTGGAGGAGGAGCTCAGCCAAAAATCGCTTCAGCGGTTACAAAGCGCCAATTATATATATAACCTGATAACTATAAAGCTCGTGAATATGGCTTAATATTTAGGAATAATTTTCAACGGAACTCTTTCATGTAACAACCATATAGGGCGGTACTTGTATAATAGTCATGATTCCTAGTTTGTGGCATAGTAAATTTATATAACATTAATGATTGGCGCTTTGTAACCGACACGACATGATTTTCGCCTGAAATTTGTGTTATCAGTCTTGATGATTTTACCAACAAGTGGAGAAACCTACCGTTTCTCTTATACTTATATATAAGTAAGTGGACAAAAAACTTTAAAGTAAAAAACACTCGTAAGTACTAACTAAATCTATTAATTTTCACCTTTTGTCTTAAGTTTGGCCAGTCATCATGCGTCACATGATACGAAACCCGTCATGTGATCGCTCTAAAATATTATTGACTAAGTGATATTAAGGTTCCTTAACGATTAGCTGTTCAAAATTCATTCATTTGTCTTTGTTACCAGCACAGAACAGGAATGTCATATCAAACTTTCTGAATAATTTCCCATAGCTGGGTTTCATTTTGGCAAAGGGTCTTCAAAATTTCCCTTTTATGTTATGTCTAGAGGTTATTAGGATCTGGGAATTTGCTTAGCCCATCAAGGACGTCCTTATTACGCTCTTGTGACTACGATTTCACTTAACGTAGTGATGAGTTGTATTGCTGAAATTTCCATAACAACTGTATTTTATCCTCGACATATTTGACAATATCCCACAAATACTTGTGAATCCTTCCATGATCCCATAATTACTTTTTGTTAAAAAATACTTATTATTTGACCAGCTGTGTATCTGCAATTTTTGAGAGTTTGTTAGCATGTTATCTTTATCGCACGTATCAACGCAATAGCTGAACCCATTTCACTGAGGTAATCATAGTGTTCATGCCTTCGAGCTTTTTCTGAAGTTTTTTTTGTGCTTAAAAGAGATTTGCGTCCACTCAATAGAGGTTTTTTGTTCAATATTATAGTTAATAATTGTGCGCGATCGACCAAGAGAGAGTCCGTTCTAAAAAATTCCGTTGTTCCACTAAAAAATCTCAAAATATCGACATTTTTTCCCTCTAAATTGCTGAAAAATACTCTTAAAAATAATATAGAATTGATCCCGAAATCCACAAGACCAAGAAGCAAGTATAGAAGAGGGGAGAGCGGAGCGCTCCTAGCGGTAAATCCGGCCGAACAAAAACTTGAATCGTCTTTTTCTCGAAACCACGTTTTTCAACTGGGTGACACTCTTATTTAGAACCTATTGAACTTGTCAACATGAATGAAACGGCATTTTACTCTACTCTATGGTCGGTACTACAACGGAAAATATTCATTGCTATTTAAAAAAATTATAAACAATTAGAAAAGGGTAAAAAAATTAAAAAGTCCTCCATTGTGTCGTGTCACTCACCAACAAAAGAGACGTGTTTCAGCAGCAATTTTAAGCGCCTCCATTTAAAAAAAAAAATGTTTTTAAATTAATATTTTAATTTGTCTACTTATCTACAAAAACTTTAATTTATATATATTTTCTTTTTAATAAATAAAATTTCTTTGAAAAACACGTTTTTTGAAGGAACTTGGCCTTAAAATATGGTGTATGAAAATATTTTTGCTCAAGAGAAGAGTTCGAGTAATAGGGATGCCTGTCAGGAGAGGATTCTCTGTACTTTGCGATTTAAAAATGAATTCCTCTCTACATTACATTGCCTCCTATGAATCTAATATTTTTCTCTAATTTTACTGTATTTCCTTCTTACTCGTCAGCTTAAAAACCATCTATTCCCCTTCACCTAAAGTTCTACTTTTTTGTTTATTTTAAATGTTGCAGTCAACTATGCAAGGTTTGATCTTGTTTTTAATTTAATAAATATATAAATCAAATATGTAAATTATATACGTAAATCAAATGCAATGGGAAAATATGCATTTTAAGTATGTTTCCCAAAAAATTTTTGTAATTTTTCACAATAAATGCAAAATGTCTCTATTAATTGACAACACCATCAATTAGCGCTAACATTTTTTGCATATACCTATTCGCATAGAGCTTTCACACTAAAATGCAATGCTTTTCTTGTTTTGCAACCACCAATTTGTTTACATTTATAATTTATTTGAAACAATCGAAGAAAAATTTATATTTTCAATTAATTTAATTGCTTGAAGATATTCAACTTATTTTTTGAATTGCTTGTTGATATGTACACCCAGAAGTGGCAAGTAATATATGTATGTATGTTTAAAATTAATTTTCAATTTAGAAAAGGTGAAATTTTCGACAGCAACAAATGAAATTTCCACTTGCTCTGTATGCAGATATAAACACTCAAGACCGTAGCGCAGTTATTTGTTTGTGTGTACATTCAATTGTAGAGTAATTAAGTTAAGTGCAATTGTAAATTTTGTAGATATTTTCTTCTAAATCAATTTCTTGCATACAAACATACAAATGTGCACGTATGTTTGAGTATCTACACACGAAAATTTTCATTAAACTCAACACCTGGTTGAAAGCTTTAAAATTTTGAAATTTATGTAAGTTTGTATATAGGTATGTTTGTTTTTCACTCAACTTTGCATACAGTGTGTTGTAAAACAATTGCGTTTTTTCGTACTTTAGTTACTGCACACACTGAATGCCTCAGGAGTGGCTGGGCTATCTACCGTTTGCGCTTTGAACTACGGCTTGTTCGAGCTTTGATATCCGCAATGAAATTCTCGATGTATTAGATATTCAGTACAAGATAGGACGCTAGGACGAAAATGTGATCCCAATGGTAATTCAAACGAAAATTACAAATTTTCCGAAAAGGTCGGTCTCAGGTCCATTTTCTGGAAGAAAAAGTATTCCCCATGTCCGTGTACGCGGAAAATCCTTTCTTATCGGTTGCATACTCTACAAGCAGAACATACCGTCCAAGTTTCAGAGCTCTACGGTTAGTGGTTAGGCTGTGGGTTGATCTGTCAGTCATTCAGAACAAAGTCTTTTATTTATACAGGGTTTTCCAATCAAAGGTGTTATTTTGATATTAAAAAAATTTTCTGAGATCAGATGTTTATTTCAGTGTGAAAAGGAAGATATGTCATTAATAATAGAATATAATATCAACCAAATGGCCGCCACGGCTTTGCTTACAGAACCGCTTCCTTTTTATGATATTGGCTTATTGGCGTAAACCTTATCCTTAATGTGGCTCTAAAGAAAGAAGTTCGATCACCTCTTCGAGGAATAACACTCTCCGGAAACTTTTCCTCTAAAAGTTCGATGGTCGATTAGGCAAACCATATACGGTAACTGTAGCTTCAGCCTCATTTTGGCAAAAGTAAGGTCTGATAAGACCGTCAGATTATAATTCACAACACACAGTTAAACGTTGAGGGTGGAGAGGCCATCAAGTAGAAATGAGCCTCATCAGTCAATATGAATTTGTGATGGAATTCCATTCGTTTTCATGCATTTCAAGGATCCAGTACTCAAAGGCACGACGTTGTTGATAATTGGTCGGCTTGAGTCTTTAAGACTTATGCCAAATACAGTGTAATAACGTTTGTGGAACACCCGATTCCAAAGAACGACGAGGAAGGGACAAACCAGTGGTTTCTTCAACACTTTGGGCTACAGGAGCAATATTCTCTGTTGTTTTTGAGCGACTTGCACTTGTTTTAGTCGTCACATCCTTAACTTGTCCCAATAGCTCCATTTTAGCCATCAATATCTGCATTGTGGTCCGACAAGATGCTTCACGACGACCGAAAAATATTTTAGTTTTACGAATCGTTTTCGGCAGGTTCTCACCGTGTTTATAGTGAAGTTTCATAATTTTAACTCGTTGTTGAAGCGTGTATCGTTCCTTTTCATTGTCAACTTTATGGTAAAAGAGCCATCTACCAGAATAGGAGACTATTCAAAATAACACCTCTTATTGGAAAACTCTTAACAATAAAGGGTATTGTAAAGAGAAATCATGATATTGTTATTCGATTTGACTTTATAATTTATTTTAAATATATTTATAGGTAATTTAAACTTTGGACTTTGGAGCGTTCACTAGTTTTTTTTAACAGTGTAATCAAATACCCTACAGTTCATATACTCATACACAAACACGCACATATGTGTACATGTATTTATGTAATATTATTCACTTGATCTTTTATCGCAATTGCATCACTGGTATTGTCAACTGTTGCTCTTTGCCGCAATACACACCGGACGTATAGCTTTTCCAGCCACAAATTTCCGGAAAAATTACAAACGTGACGCTTATATACAGACTAAGTCTTATACATACCACAAGCACATACGAGTATGTACGTATGTATATATATAAATAATAAACAAAAAAGTGTAAAGAAATAATGAATGTCTTTTGTATTTTGTGGTGACAAAAGACTTTTTTTCGAATAAATTATTAAATTTATGTAATTTGTCTAATATGTACATATATATATATAAATAAGTGTGCAATTTCGAAAAGTTTTCTTCTTGTGTTAAAAAACGCTTCTGAGAGCAATTGAAAATTATGGTTTTATTCAATGCCCTCTGAGGGAAATAAATAAATATTTGTGAAAGGCTCACAAATAATAAAAACGAATTTTTTTATATTTTTTTATATATTTGTACATATGTATATGAATATAAAATAAGTTTTAGAATATTAAGCTTCTTTTTTTGGATATTTGGCTAATTGTTTTAACAGCAAAGTAGTATTTTTGGAAAAAAGGTTTGGAATAAAATATACAATAATAGCATCAAGAGTTTATTTATTATTATGCATGGTAATAAAGATTTTCTTAATGCAAAAAAGTTTTTGTAGTTGTTTCAAAAGGGCGTATCCTATATGGCTGTCAAATTTATGAAATCTGTCACAATCACTTGAAACTCGTTATACGGAAGGTTTTTGAGGTCGCATAGCCGAGTGGTTAGCATTGCGTCCTGCCATTCGGAAGGCTCGGGTTCATATCCCAGTGCCAGCAACATCCAAAAGTTATGGAAAATAAATTTAAACAAAAAATTAAGTTAAATTTTCGAATTGCGGTCGGCCCTCGGCAGGGAATGTCCATCCCTCCGAATGTATTTCGGACATGAAATAAAAAGGCTCCTCGTAAAAAAAAACATCAGCCGTTCGGAGGCGGCTTAGTATAAACTGTAGGTCCCTCCATTTGTTGGAAAAACATCAATACGCAACAACAAATTGGAGGAGGAGCTCGGCCGAAAATCGCTTCAGTGGTTACAAAGTGCTAATTATATTTGTTTTCTGAAATTTAAATTCAAAATGAAGAACTTTAATTTATGTGAACATCCTTGGGTGATTGCATGAAGCGGTGTTTCCGTATTCGCCATCTGCGATTACAAATAGGGAGGAGGACTTAAGGTCCTGCAACCTCTCCTCTGGGGCAACCAAGCTCTGGGCTACAGTCAAGTCGCTGTCTAACCCGGCGAGACGCGTTGACCGAGTGAAAATTTCATTCGTTGACCGCGCCTCGTCGGACCCGAAGAGATGCACGAGCTATTTTAGCCGGATTTTTACATTGCATCCTTCGGTAGACAAAGCGAAATGATATGTAACCTGCCGTATGCGCAAATTGCCAACACAAGCGCGACGCTTGATTTCTCCAGGGAGTAGGTTCAGAAGGTCATCGGAAAGACGAAAGCTTCAAAATCCATCGGCCCTGCCGGAATAAGCATGCTGATGCTAAAACATCTCGGACCAGCAGGAGCAGACTACCTCACCAAGGTCCTCAATTTGTCTTTGACTACCCTAATGATACCGGATGTGTGGTAAAAAGGGTAGGGTGGTCCCGCTACTCAAACCGGGGAAACCAGCTAACAAAGGAGAGTCTTATCGGCCAATAACTCTCCTCTCCCCAGTAGCGAAGACACTTGAGGCCTTGCTGCTCCCGACTTTTACTCACCACCTGCGTCCAGCAGAACATCAGCATGGCTTCCGGAAAGTGCACAGCACCACAACAGCACTTAACGCCATAAACACCCAGAGAGTCAATGGCCTAAACCAAAATCAACCCTGAGCGAGAACTGTCCCGGTAGCAATGAATCTGTCAAAAGCTTTTGACACAGTCAACCATTCAGTGCTGCTCACGGACATTGAGGAATCCTCATTACCACCGGGGTTGCAGAGGTGGGTCATGGGCTACCTGAGTGGTCGACAATCATCGGTCATATTCCGAGGTGAAACATCGAAGTTAAGAAAAATTAAGCAGGGGATTCCGCAGGATGGTGTCCTCTCCCCGCTACTGTTTAATTTTTATATATCAAAGCTCCCTCTTCCACCGAAGGAGTTTTCCTAACCTCGTATGCCGATGATTGCACGATTTGGGCGTCTGGCCAGGATATTAACGACCTATGCTCGAAAGTGAACTGCTACCTCGCCGATCTCTCCCATTTCTTCACTGCAAGACAATGAAATCCTCGGCTACCCTCTTCACCAGCTGGACGAAGGAGTACAGGCTAGAACTCGATGTGAAAGTCGATGACCAAAAAATTCCGACTGTAAACAACCCTAAGATATTAGGGGTCACATTCGATAGCCTGCTCTCCTTCACTCCGCATACGACCGCAATTGCCGCAACAAAATAATTAAAGCGCTAGCCGGCAGCACCTGGGGTAAAGATAAAGAAATCTTGCTAGCAACCTACAAAGCAATTGGCCGGCCGGTCGTAAACTATGCTACACCGATCTGGGCGCCGGAGACTAACGAGACGCAGTTGAGGAAATTACAGGCATGCCAGAACTCCGCCCTTAGGACTGCGACAGGTAGCCTACTGATGTCGCCGGAGCATCACTTGCACAGCGAAGCATCAATGCTACGATTTAAGGAGCATAATGCTTTGCTGTGCAAGCAATTCCTACTGAGATGAGACCGCAGGGAGAGGTGCGCCGTTTATCGAAATATTCGACTAGCACAGTGCAGTCAGTAGATGCGCCATTGTCTCTAACAAAACACAAACCAATCTTATTTTTTGATAGATGCAGTAAATACCCTCAAAAGACTGACATCCAGGTTAAAATATTCGGTAATAATTGTAGTCTCAAGCTCAACTGACTTGTCGTATTAATGATTATTTGCAAAAACCCTTTTTATTATATACCCCACACGTCATCTATGGCATTTATGTCTGTAGGGTGGACCTGCCAGTCCTTATTTTCCATAAATCATTCAGTCAAAACTTGCTAACTTGTATTGCTTAATGGCACCTCTCGGCAAAAGGAAGCAGGCTGTTTTCCACTACTTGAATGTAGCCTCTGCCATTCATTCGAGACGATGTAAATTGTAATTCGAGTATAGCCATTAATGTAAAGACTCCCACACAATTTTAAAATCTTCTTGCAGAATTGCATTTAGAAACGCAAAGAGTAATCTTGCTTGTGCGGTGCCAAGAGGTGAGGTTCTTTCATCAATTATGAAAACTTAAAAATGTTTGCAGCAGGGCAAACTACGACAAACTCTGATTTTTGACACTTTATTCTCCACAGGTGCGGCAATATAGCATAAGACCTGGTAAGTATAGTGTTGATCTGATGTTTTTTCGCTGATCTCGGTCAGAAAGTGACCGCTCTCGAAAGGCTGATGGTTTTCTATGAGAAGCTTTTATTTCATATCAAAAATACACTCGGATGGCTTGATATTCCCTTCTTAGGGCGACTGCAATTAGAAAAATTAACTTAATTTTTATTTAAATTAATTTTCTATAATTTTGGATGTTGGATATTTTATTACTTCTTTATTATTTATTTATATTGCCATATTTTTTATAAATTCTGGGGTTTTCAAATAATTTTTTTCTTTCACTTTTAATAAGAGTTGATTGTCTATTGTTTTGCTTGCTAAACACGCTTTAAATAATTATTAGAGAATTGTCGAAAAATTGCTTATTCACATTAAAATTAATAAACACCGATAAACTTGCTATGGCAATAATGTATGAGCCTATGCATGTACTCGTTTGTAGTGCTGAATAAATTCGTGCTTCACTGCGCATTCAAGGCAATTTCCATTTTTAATGCACCAAAAATTTGATTTACGTTTATTTATTCACGCAGTCGTTTTCGCATTTGGCATTTTAAGTGCGTTTGTCTGTTTATTTATTGTATTTGCCTATTTATTTGCATATATACATAAATATGTACACAACAGTGTTTAACAATTCCTTTTTTTTTACGAATTTTAGTCAGATATATCGTATATACGATTATATGAAACATTCCCCATGCACTACAGTAATAAATTGATTGACATACATATGTATATAAATACAAAAGCGTCGACTCCATTTGATTCGATTAATTTAATTCAATTTCCTTTTTATTTTATTTATTACTTCGTTATGCCATTCACGTACATACACTATATTAACCTTGGTTCAAAGTATGTAAATACCAAAAGGAGAAGAGATAGACCCTTCAAAATTTATACCGATCGGGTCGGAATACAAGGTGTGTTGATTTAACTATGTTCGTCTGCCCATTTATTTGTACGGAAACTGTCTCTTAGTTTTTGCGATATTTCAATCAAAAAGCATTTAAAAATGTGAAATGATGAATTACACATTCATAATAAAAGTGATCGAAATTGGACGAATATAACATATACCTATGTATGTATCTCCTATGTAACCCATTCACCGAGACGTAAGGTATAGGATCGAAAAACCGTAAAAAATATGTCTAAAAGCATGAAACTTAGTATTCTACACATATAAATAAGCATTGACACCGAAAGACATCAAAATCGGAAAACTTCATCACAAAGTCCCCAGCAATCTCTCTAGTAAAAATTAATCCATTATTTTTGTAATAATAGATGACTTTAGTTATGTGAATAGTATTTGCGACAATGATAATGCAAGAGTCAAACTTGCACAATTTTGGTTTCGTTTCGTTTCACTAATTTTGTGAAAGAGATACTTCACGGTGTGTAAGGTCAGTTATTTAAAATGTCGATAAAATAATATTCAATCGTCGAGTCTGACCATCATGTGAGCGCGGTATACATAGCCCAGTAGCTTAAAATTCCACAAAAAAAGTTTGGAATCACATGGAAAATGCTGGATATTCAAAGAAACTCGATGCCTCATACCTCTTAAACCGAATATCCATTTAGAAATCGCTGCGGAATAGCAACAAAATCAAACCATTTCCGAAGTTTATGGTGACTGATGATGAAAACAAAGGTGGTAGAAGAGCAGTGAGTCGACGTAAATCATCTTCAAGCCAGGATTGGCACCCCAGGAGGGAAATTGTGTTTCATCAAGACAGCGCCATAGCACACACATCGATAGTGACTCCCCAGAAGCTCAGGGGTTCGGTTAGGAGATTCTTATGTATCCACTTGATAGTGCGAACCTCGCACCAAGTGATTATGACAAACAGATGGACAGAATTTATGGCGAATGATTAGACTGGTATCATGTATTATTTTAACTAAACCTAATATTTAATCGTGGCGGCCGTGGTAGCTGGGAAGTTAGCATTGCGTACTGCCTTTCGCAGTCAGGGCTCATATCCTGTTATGAAGAAGTTATTGAAATTTTATTTAAGTAAAAAAAAAAATTTTAAATTAAATTTTCTAACTGCGGTCGCCTCTCGGCAGGGAATATCAAAACCTTTGAGTGTATTTCTGATATGAAATAAAGGCTCCTCATAAAAAAAGCTATGAGCCGTTCGGAGGCGGCTTTGTATAAATTGTGGGTCTCTTCATTTGTTGGAAAAAACCTCCAGACGTTAAACTACAAATTGGAGGAGGTTACAAAGCACCAAATTATTAATATTTAATCGTAAAATGAAATACCATAAATTTGATATGATCATGAAAGGTGTAAAGATTTCGTCATGGCTGAAAGGAGCTCTTATTTGTCATTTTATTTACTTATTTTTTTATTTAATTTCAATCCTATTTTTATTCTATTTTCTTTTACTTTATTAAATTTGCTTTATTTCAATTCAGATATTTTACTTCATTTTTATTTTAATTATTTTTTTTTTGCATTCTTCATTATTTACACAAAAAAAAACTCAAAGACATTTTCTAAAAATATTCCAACATTTTAGCTTTTTACTGTTTCTTCTTACAGTTTAGCCTTAGCAACTGGCTTTTGATGGCAAGATGTGCACACACATAGCTAACGAGCGATATTATGTAACCGAATACTCGCAATTTTTTTTTATATTTCTCCATATATACATATTTAGACATCTGCTTAATAAGTGTAAGTGCATACATATATATACATACACGGTGTGTCCCAAAAATAACCGAACTTTTTGGATATAAAATAGTAAAATACACATTATATTTCCTTTGAAAGTTATTATTTGTTCAAAATAGGTTCCATTTGACTCAACACAACGTTTGGAACGATCAACCAGCGCATGCATAGATTTTTTTATGCCATTTATAGAAATGTTCTTCAGTACCTCGGTTACGGCTGCTTCATTTTTAAAAATTTTAAACTTCAATTTCAATTTTTCTTCAAGTTTGACACAACATTTTATATTTGCTCTTTGTTCAATTTTTTTGAAACTATTAGCACACTTTTGGTTTTTGGTCACTTTTACATCTGTCATCCGACTTACATGAAGTTAGGTGCGTTTGAAAGAGGATGAATGTATCTTTTTAATGTTGCAAATTTTCAATACATGGCGCTGTATGTTGTATGATTTAAATATTGTATAAAGTTCGGTTATTTTTGGGACACACCGTGTATGTATTCATACGGACGGTACTTACGCATGGATTTAAGTATGATATGGCAAATCTGTTCAGTACAACTAATTTTTGGTTTTAAATTACAAAAAAACAGAATTAACTTCGTAGAAAATGAAAAAAATTCAGAATGGAGGAAACGAGAACTAATGAAGAAAACCACGAATTGGTGGAGTCCGTACATTTATGTGGCAAAATATCGCATTTATTGAATAATTCATCTTAGAAATGAATTTAAACATTTTTCCCTTGAAACGTTTCATTACTCATTGATCGCATATAAATTGGAATTGACTAGAAAAGAAAGAAAGAAGATAAAGCAGTTAATTACATTTTTAATACAACGTGAATTGAGCATGCAATTAAAACTCCATTTAAGTGAAATCAAATTCTTTGAGTGCGGTTTTTTTCTTACTACATGATGAGAGTATCATTGGAACGCGGGGCTGTGTATTAACTATTAACCAGTTGATTCGAAGAAAAAACGCCCAGTTTGCTTAGAAAATCTCTTTAATGGCTTGTATATTTAGTTGCAAGTTTAGGTGTGATTTATCCTATATTAAGCATAATAAGCAAGTACTGTAAATAAATATTATCATTTTCTCCTTAAACGAAATAAATCGTATTATGATTTTTATCACTTTAATTGGTTAATGATAATTATTTTTCAAGTCTTACTGGAACATTCGAAAAATTATAATTATTATTGTAAGCGAAGAAAAATATCACTCTGAAAATATTTTGTGTCCCCTTCCCAAAAAATCCTTTCTTATCGAATATACAGTACGCATCTTCCAAGATTCATGTCTTTACGATTAGCGGTTTAGGCTGTACGTTGATATGTTAGTCATTCAGGACAAATCTTTTTATATTTATAGACAATGACTACTGTACCTGATAGTGAGAACGGTTTAACCCTTTCGAGACCTAAATTAGACGTCTGAATTAGCAATATTTTTTAATAATCCGATCTCAGTTTCTTCTCCTTGAACCAAAATTCTTTTTAAATTAAGTTTCAAAGTTACCAAGTCACTGCCTTCAACTTCTCCTTCATCAGAAGATTGATCCTCGTCGAACTCCAGAGCCCTTTGTATGTCTGTTATTTAACAGGATTTTCTATTAAATATTAACTAGTGCCGGAGGGAGAAGCTTTCCTTCTGGGTTTATGTTGTGTCAAATCCGTCTAGTTTATCAGTAACCTAGAATAATTTTGCGCATTGGAACTTATTGCAGATTTATTATGTAGTAGGGGCAGCACAGTGTGTCAGGTCTTCAACCTCTCCTTCCAATCAACCCACCAAGCAGAGGGCTAGACAAAGTATTATTTCACTATCTTTGATAATATCATATGAAAGTTAAATAAATTCTATCTGTTGATATATAAAAGCTTCTTCTTGTAAGGATTTTCTATATTACCACCAGAAGTCTCTTTTTAATTATAAAAATTTCCTCTACAAAAACACTGCCGAAGAAACGTATTTTCTATTCGCTTATCTACATTGAATATTTTTGCGTCTTTGTCCGGCTTACGTTTATCTCACTTCTCTTTGGCGGCCAAATCAATATTAAAGAACACATTTAAATTAATCTCCAAAGGTTTTCGAAAACTCGTAGTAATGAGTCGATGGGGGAGTTCACCAAGTATGTTAGAATGTTTTTTATTAAAGGTAACTAATAAAGAAGAATATAATAATTTCATAATTATCTTTTCTCTTTATCCGTAAATGGTAAAATATAGAGATCTGAAACTTGCATTATTTTTGAAAAATATATGTATGTAATATATGGTATACTTGTCGCTTTTTGGCCAAGTTTTATAAGCTTTTTTCATTTCATGTTAGAAATAGATTCGGATAGAGTGATTACCACTATCGAGTGATCAGTTTCAGCTAAATTCAGAAATGCTTAAAGTTTAGTTTAAATTTATATTGTGATAATATTTGGGTTTCCTTTCGAACCATTTTATAACTAGATTCAAGCTGCTAAAAGCTCTTAATTTTCTATTAATTATTTTCTCTAACTTAATTCTATTAATTTCAAGGCACAAAGTTCAGCTGAACTAAGTGTTAATTTAGAAACTGATTCGGGGCCATTTTGCATTTATAGTAATTATTTTAGGATTATGTATGATCTAGAACCATTCTCTTCGGCATCTGACCGCGAATAATTTGTATTATCTTAGTATGGATTTGGACTAATTAAATGATTTCCATAACCTTAACGTTTTTCAGAATTTTTTTAAGTTACGTATTATTTCAATATTACTAGTTTACTAAATGTTTTCAGCGTTACGTAACTCCTTATAGATTTTTATTTGGCTTTAGAAATTCTGAGGGGCTGTGCTGTGGTAATATTTATATATTCATATATTTATATATTTATATATTTATAAATATATATATTTATATATTTATATATTTATATATTTATATTTTTATATATTTATATATCTATATATTTATATGTTTATATATTTATATATTCATATATTCATATATTTATATATTCAAATCGATCGGGACCATCCGGGACTTTTACTATTTATTATTCCTTTCAAGGTAATATTTGTTTGAAAAATTAACCTTTCAATGATTCAAAAAAAGTTAAAAGTGGGTATTTAATGTACAACTTCACTTGCAATCACTATTTTTCTTTTGACAATTGTAAGGTCTGACATATACTTTCAGGGAAAAAGGCGAAATAACTCTTAGCGACAAAAATTGCACTTATTGTGTAATGTTTGTAAATAAATATATATATATATACAAACGTGTATACGTACATAAAAGTAAAAAGTAAAAAAGTAAAAGTAAAAGTTTTTGCCACATTCCCGCCCTAAATTTAATCAGACCCATACAACAATTTGTAGCACGTGAGTGATATTACTCATACGCAGCGTACAACCTGAGAGGAATTTTCAATTTAAGTCACTCATATGACAGAGTGCGGTTGTAATGAGATGTGTAATTGTATATACTAAACATAAACACATACACTTGCATTTGTTTGATGGTGCGTCAACGTAGAGGAGGTTGACAAGTTGTTCACATAGATTGTTGTTCGCTCGTTTAGGTGGTCAACCAGACGCTTGCTGTAGAGCTGTCAATGTCGTTTGCTTGATAAGGCCATACTTAAGTATAAAAAAACAACAAAATAATACCTACATCATGCATTTGTTTGTGTATGTCACTCGCACGCATGCTGCACCCAACATTTTAGCTACCACAGAATGTTTTTTGGAAAAACTTGTTGAGGGGGAAAAACAGAAAACAAAGTGAGTGAAAATGTTACTTTCTAAAAATTTACACTGAGTGCATGTGATGGCTTTCGAAGGGGCTGGAGTCGAGGAGAAACGTACATGAATGATGTACGCTTGTATAAAGCAGACAAAAAAGCATACAACAAGAATTGCAATTTTGCTGGCTTCATGTCGTAACAATTTCGGCAACTAACTTTCGTTCGAGTGCATTTGCTTAGTTTGCTGCACACAGTAGAGCACATTACAAGTGAAATTGTAAAATACAAAATAAAAGCAAAACAGATAGAATATGGGTAGAGGTGAAAAGAGTTTGAATTGAAATTTTTGCTGTTAGCAATGACATTGGCTTTGGCTCTGAGAGGCTTAGATGCTGTCTCTTGCTGGCCGTTGGCTTTTAGCTGTTGGCATGAAGCAAACGAAATAAAGGATGTGGCTAGCTGGCTGGCCAGATAAGGCGACGGTAGCGTTGGAAATCCACAGATTGTTCAAGGTTGCAATATAAACATACACAAATATGTACATATATTAGTACACATGTGAATTTGGATAGTAAAAATGTACGAAAATTGAAAATTTGTGGAGCGTTGGAAATGCAACAAAAAATAAAAATAAAATAAAAAAAGAATAATTTTAATAATAAAAAATGGGGGAAAAATAAAGAAAAAAACTTAGGTTTACTAAATGTCTATGAATAAATATCCAAAAAAATTCAGAAAAGAGCAGAAATAAATTTTGTGATTTTCCTGCATAATAGTATAATATGTAGGATATACGGACAAAAACTAATAGTGTATGTACAGTATATCGAAATTTGTTTAATTTAAAAGATATACTATTAGTTATTGGCTACTTCTATTTTAATATAAAAGTGATAATTGTTAACGAAATAAATGTTTTTTTTGTGAAAAAAATTCTTATTTGAAGCTTACTTACAATAACAATGGTCTGTAAGATAAATAATATCTAAATTCTAAAATATGTAATTTTAAGTCACAATTGTGATACTTTTTGATCACTTTCCTGTTTGTTTTTAATTAATTTTTCTTTTTCTTAGATTATTCCACCGTTTTTTCAGATAAGTTTTGCTACTAGTTTGAGTATTTTTCGTGTCCTTTACTAGTTTCTAAAATTTTTGTGATTTATTTGCACCAGTGTTATATAAGGAAATATTTTGAAAATTATTTAATATCTTTCTTTTATCATTCCACTGCTTTTAAATTTTTTTTTTGCCTGTTATATGATTTTTTGCGCAACCTTTTAGATTTCTGTGGATCATTTTGCCGATTTTTGTTTGTAAAAATATATATGAGAGGACACAGGGGAGCATAAGAGATTCAATGAAATTAGCTACAACGGTTTTTTTTTTAGGTCGAAGTAGTTGCCGGGAATCAGCTCCCTTAAGTCACGAAGCAGGCTCATTATGATATCATAATCCTCGACTGGCCCCCAACTGCTGGTCAAACCATTGCCTGGAGTTTGCAAAATTGAGCATTCGACGTGTTTTTACCACAACGTTATTTCACTTAAGTCTCTAGAAGTTGTCGTCGGAATTGATTTTATCGACATTTTCGACCATTGGTCTTCCACTCCGTGAAGCATCTTTTACATCAAAATTACCCGAAAGAAATCGAAATTTCTTTTTACTTCACCTAATATTATGATGACATTGCAAACATTGAAATATTTCAACCATAGGCTACCATTTTCAATGAATAACTCAATTTTAGTGAGTTTATAAGAAAAGAGCGGCTAATCATACTTATCTCTGATGACGAAGGTGGAAGAAAAGGGCTCTTCCATGTAAGCTCCATCGCCATCTCATTACTCGGTATGTCACTGTGTGCTAACGCCCATAATAGTGTGAGAGGGCTTCCATTTGTATCAGTCCATCCGAGTTTTGCGACCAGCTTAGTTTTTTACCTCGTATGATTTTTAGCTATTTTGCGGACTCAGTGATGGGAAAATGCGTTCTCTGACCACCAGTGTTGGAAACAATCACAGTCTGTTGTGGACTCATAGATGAGCCAACATCATTCGTCCAATTTTCTGTCCACCTTAGCCTGTTCTGTATGATATCACATAAAGTCGATTTAATATCCGTATTCAATAATAATTTAGAGATCCATGAGTCCGCGGTTCACTCACAATCTACAAGCATTTTAACACTTCTTACGCCTGAAATGTAGTTACTAAAAAGTTTATATATATGTATATGTATATGTATATGTATATGTATGTTTGTGTATATTTATATTATGAAATTCTCGCAGAGCCTGCGGCGCTTACAAATCCATACTTTTCGTGATAATTTTTGTTACCAGCAGACGCCCAATGGCGGCTCCTTGACACTGGCAATGATACAATAATGCTTTATTTCCATATTGTTGGCTGAAAAGGCTCAATGTATATGCAAGAAAAATAAAAATACATGAATATACATACATAATATACTATTTCAGCCTGGAAATTTATCATATGTCGAACCAAACATTGGCAATGGGCCAAAAAAAGTATGGCTGCCATTTTTGCTGTTCTGCTGCTGTTGCTACTGCCATTGCTACTGTTGCCAACAATAATTACGCTGCCAAATAATATTGGCAGACGCACACATACCTACACATGTCTGTGCATATAATAAATATATGAAAGTACACAGTCTTATTAATGCTGACTAGCTGTATTTCAGCTTGGCTGGTGCTTGGCATCGCCTGACATTGGCATCATTGCGAAATCCACCAGTTCCCTGTGCAATGGAAGTACAGGAAAAAGCAAATGATATAAAAATGAAATGAAAATGAAATGAAAATGAAATAAAAAGTGAAATGCTAAGCAGTATATTTGATATGGCGTGGAAAATATATGAAGTGAAATGAATATATGAAATGAATAAGAGTACAAGAAAATATGACAATTGAATGGGTCTACAAATAAGATTATTTGGAAGCTTGAACGTTTTTGAACAGTTTGTTAAAAAACTCGTAAATATTCATATTTAGCGCGATATTGTATTTTCACATAAAAGTTTTAAGTTTTTACAAGACTGATTCCGTCCTTTTTGCAATAGAGTCTTATGGACTTCATTTTCTAATGAATATTGCCATTCTCATATGTTCACTAAACCTTTAAGTTTCTAAAGCAAAGTTTTAATTTTTTCACTATTTCCAAAATATATAAGGTCTGAGACAGTTCCATAAAACAAAAAAAAAACAGAAATTTGATTGAGTTATTTATTAAGAGAGTATAGTATAATATTTTTTATTACGAAAAGTGATTATATTAAGTCAAATGTGCTGGAATAACAATGGAAATCTTGACATAAACGGCAAAATGGTTTATATAGTTCAAATTTTGTTTTATAACTAGCTTTATTACTAACGATGTAAAAAGTATTGGGTTGCCCAAAAAGTAATTGCGGATTTTTCATATAGTCGGCTTTGACAATTTTTTTGAACGGCGGTGACTCCGTAATTGCGTTCTTTCTTTTGTCAGTTATTAGCTGTCACTTTTAGCTTGCTTTAGAAAAAAAGTGCGCGAAATTTTGTTTACATTTGTTTGTTTGGCGTCAATTTTAATATGGAGCCCACAAAAGAGCATTTTCGTCATATTTTACTTTATTATTTCCGTAAAGGAAAAAACGCGGAGCAGGTTGCTAAAAAGTTACGAGATGTGTATGGTGATAAAGCCGTAAAAGAAAGACAGTGTCAAAATTGGTTTCGCAAATTCCGTTCTGGAGATTTTTCACTTAAAGATGAGCCACGTTCAGGTCGGCCAAGTGAAGTTGACGATGACGATATCAAGGCTTTAATCGAATCGGATCGTCATGTAACTGAGCGTGAGATAGGATAGAAATTAAATATACCAAAGTCAACCGTTCATTATCACATAAAAAGTCTTAGACTCGTAAAAAAACTTGATATTTGGGTACCACATGAATTGAAAGAATTTCTTTTAACAAACCGAATCAACGCTTGTGATATGCACCTTAAACGCAATGAATTCGATCCGTTTTTAAAACGAATCATAACTGGAGATGAAAAATGGATTGTTTACAATAACGTCAATCGAAAACGATCATGGTCCAAGCATGGTGAACCAGCTCAAACCACTTCAAAAGCTGATATCCACCAAAAGAAGGTTATGCTGTCTGTTTGGTGGGATTGGAATGGTGTGGTATATTTTGAGCTGCTTCCAAGGAACCAAACGATTAATTCGGATGTTTACTGTCAACAATTGGACAAATTGAATACAGCCATCAAGGAGAAGCGACCAGAATTGGTCAATCGTAAAGGTGTCGTATTCCATCATGACAACGCCAGACCACACACATCTTTGGTCACTCGCCAAAAACTGAGTGAGCTTGGCTGGGAACTTTTGATGCATCCACCATATAGCCCTGACCTTGCATCATCAGACTACCATTTATTTCAATCTTTGCAGAACTCCTTAAATGGTAAAACTTTCGGCAATGATGAGGATATAAAATCGCACTTGGTTCAGTTTTTTGCAGATAAAGGCCAGAAGTCCTATGAGCGTGGAATACTAAATTTGCCGGGAAGATGGCAAGAGGTTATCGAACAAAATGGCAATTATATATTTGATTAAAGTTCATTCTAAGTTTTATTAAAAATGCATTTACTTTCTTTTAAAAAATCCGCAATTACTTTTTGATAGACCCTTGTTTAAATTCTTTTGACCATCACTTTAAAAAATCAAGGGCGCCTTTAGCTTTCACCACAGTAGAATTAATATGTAGATTAAAATTAAGTTTAGAGTCCATTGTTGCACACAAGTCAACAAAATTACATACTCTTCTAGAATATATTAGTCTATTGCGAGATGGTGATTGAAGATATTTACTTGAAAATATCATGGTTTTGCGTTTTTTAAGGTTGAGAGGCATAAATTGAGGTATTTGCATCTAGTAAAATTTTTGAATATTTTTTGACTGAAGACAAATCATTAAAAAACAATACGAACAGAATGGGACCCAGGTGGCTATCTTACGGAACGCCCGAGGTTACATCAATTATGTCCGAGAAGGAATTTTTAAATAAAACTCTTTGCGTTCTGTTACAGAGATAAGATGATATCCATTAGAGAAAATTATGCTGAAGTCCAAGAAGATCTTGTTTTTTAATAAGTATAAGATGGTTTAGTCTATCGAACGCTATAAAATTACTACATAAATATTTCTTTTGGGCAATATACACTAAAAGTGGAAAAAGTGCTGGAAGAGCTTCTACGATGAATTCACCATTGTTTTTATCTTTTTTTGGAGACTTCTCTTTTTGTTCCACGCTTATAAGCTTGTTATGAGACAAAACGACTCCGTTGTAATAACATTTTTTTTCTTTTATTGTTCGTTTTAATGTTTTTTTGAATTCGAATTATATTAAGAAAGATTATCTGTCAAAAACTGTCGATTCACATTGAAAACGGGCTGCCAATTGTATGACATGAAAATTTGACGACAGTCTTTGTCATGCACTACTTTGCCGACATTTGGTCAGTTTCTTTGAAGTAAAGAAAACGAATTCACAGCTGTTACTTGTTGTCAGTTTTTGATGTCAAAAACCAGGCATAAGGATCTCTTAAGTTCTTAGCATAACGACGTAAAAGTGCTAAATTTGCATAAGATTTTGGAACCATGTAATTTTTATGGTTAATAAATGAAAAACCACAGTCATAAGTGATTCCAAGAACAGAGAATTCTTTAACTTTGAGAATGTTCACATTAGAAAGACTATATAAAGATGAGAAACAGTTTTGAGACTTCGAAAAAGTGACATGGAAGCATTTCTTAATATTAAGAGAGAGTTTGTTTTGGATGTTCCAATAAGTTAAGCTATTTAGATCATGTTGTATTATATTAACATCAGATGCTTTAAGTCATCGGCATAAAGTAAAAATTTCGCGTGCTTAAAGCAAATCGCATTGTCATTAATAAATTGTGAAAATAAAATAAGGCCAATAATATTCCTCGAGATCGCTGAAAAATCATAGGTCTTTAGTTCCTTCAATCTCAACAAACGAAACTCTAATGGACAGACAAGATCTTAACCATAAGAGAAAACTTGAATGAAAACTTTAGCCCTCGAGTTTCCGTAACGGAATATTATGCCAAACCTTGTCGTAAAAGCTGAGATGCAATATTGTGAAAACACAGCTCAATTAGTGACTGTAGAACGTCCACCTATATACACCATATTTCTACTGGTGTGGTTCTAGAATATTTTTAATAGCGAATAACAATTTACTATTAAAAACTTTTCCGATCAGCTTAGAGCAATTAGAGAGTTTAGATATTGGTCTGTAATTTCTTACATTATTTTTATTACCTGATATGATATACAGGCGTAATTGATGCGAGCTTCCAACAAACTTACTTACATATGTGGGACCTGAAGATTTCATTCACCTTTCCAGTTGTTTAAACCAATTGGTGTAATTTATGAAGTTCGAGAGATTATTGGTGCTTATAAATGCAAGCTATGCAAGGTATTCGGAATAGAAATTACCGAGGAAACGAAACCGAAGCTTCGTGTAGCTGGGTCGGTGATAGAGTTTCGTCGTGAGCGAAGTACGACGAGAGGATTATCAATTGCTTCTCCTCCAGTTTTAACTCGATGCTGACCGTGTCCAGTTCCCTCATGTCATGTCATCCAGTTTTGATCTAAAACAAAAAACATGTTCCTATTTCTTCCTCTCTGAGAGTCTTCTGAGTATGTGTTATCAAAACAGCATTGCAGCTCGCAGCAAGTTTCTCGCGAAGGTTTGTCGGTAGAAGATTATGCAGAATTTCAAGAGCTTTCGTAGAGTTGAGAGCCGTGCACTTGTAATGAGAATGAAGGCCATCCAGCGTTCTGCTATACGTAGCATTGTCTAGTGCTGGCCACCAGGCAGTTACTTCGCAGAATAATATGGCTATTTTTACTGTTTTTTTCCAATTGTTGTGTTAATATCATGAAAAGCGGTGTAGACAGATTTACCTTTAGAGACGGCGTGTGGGTTTCCCAGAAAGCTGCTTGGATTTATCACTTGAGCGTCATGAATTCTCTTTGAGATTTAATAGAAAAGATTAAGGTATATTGGGTGAAAATCTTTTGGATTTACATGACTTAACTTGTCACCCTACGAATAATACTTTTGCCCAATGCCAAGCTGAGTAAATACTACAATATGAGGGGGACAGGATATCTGTTTCTGCTTGTAGTCCGACAGGAAAGCTTATTTTAAAGGATTGGAATAATGTTATTGCACATTCTACCCAATTGCGGCTTATGATATTTTTTTATATTATAATCAGTGTTTATTTTGGCTTCATCATTTAAGTTTCCCTTCTCCTTTCGGAGCAATTAGCTTTGAGGCTACGATACAGCTTTGTCCATTTTTAGCGATAAGTTTAGATCACCCTGAGATACAGACTTTACGTTATATGCCACCAGAAATCAAAAAGATTTTACATATACATATATGTATCTTGGCACATCTGTTGTTCCTTAAAATGGAGAGTTTCCTCCTTATAGGATTGCTAATAGCCGAAGATATCTTCGATGAAAATTTTTTTAGCTACTGTTTAGTATAGGTTTCTGTATTTGCACTTAATACCGGATTATGAACCAGATTAGAGTTGGATGGAAGGAAACTATTTTTGCAGCTACCTATTGGTGAAATTATGCAAAGGTGAGCACACGACGATGGAGACAACAAGATGCCTCCGAACTCCGCTGATGGATTATTATGAACAGCTTTAATTTCATTTATACCTCCAGGCAGGGGCAGCTAGGATTTTTTCTATAATTATGAATGTTAATTTGGCCAAGACTCGAAGTTGCTTTAGTTAGTTAAAAGGATTTCGTTCATAATTTACTATCGCTTTCATATGGCCAATTTTAAATGTTAACAAATGCCTATGAAAAGTTTGCCGTAAGAAGGCCGTGAAAACGTTAGAAATGACGTCATGCATGCCGCAGCATATAAACGACCGGTGAAAACGTGGGAAAGATTCAAAAAAATCGATGTTGGCATATCGATTCATCAATTCATTTCGTGACACTTTTGCCAATATTTTGGGTATGCAACACGTGTCAACAAGATATACCTATGTCAAAATCGCAAAATTTTGAACAAATCAGCAGTGACTGGGAATTGTTCAAGTGTCACTAAATGAATTCAACAACGTTGCAACAAATTCAATTCCGTGAAAGAGTCCAAAAAACAGTCCAAAAAAATCATTGCTTATCCGTACATTTTTGGTCGAAAATAACAGAGTACTAAAGGCATAATTTCTAGTGGGTTTCTTTTGAAGGCAACCATCAATGTAGTCACATAAATAAATATTTTGTTGAAAAAACTAAAATACTCGTTGGTTTTTAACTTCTCTCGTATAGTTCTGTAGAAAACTCCAAAAAAAATTATCTGTCATATTTCCCGTCTTTCTGTGTACATATTTCCTGTTTTAATTTATTTTCCCTAATTTCCCTTAAATTAAATTACCTAATTAACTAACTATTATTACATACATATAGGAATACGCGCAAATATGTATATTTAAAAATTTGCCATTTATTGTCAAGCTTAATCAAATTAACAACGCCTAAAGTTAAACAAACAAAGCGAAAATAGCAAAACCTGCAAATTAAACCACAATAAACACAAGCTAGAACAAGCAAACAAAACACTTACAAAAAAAAAAAACAACAACGATTAAATCACAAAATATCAATTGTGGTCTCAGTACAACCATGAAGGCTCATTTATTTCTGTAACCAAATTTAATTGCTGCCCTCACTGGCATAAATTTTGTTAATTTTTCTTACTGGTCGTTTTGTTATTTTTTTCACTTTTGTTAATTTTTGGCCAAAAACTGTGCTTATGTCAGTCATTTTATCACATCTGTGGTGAGTGATTGACTGAGTGCGTGCATGTGATTGACAAATGATGATTGTGTGGAAAGAAGTTCGGCGTTATATTAATATAACATTTGGTATGTCGTTGTGAGTGTGTATGATTATAGGCAACACGCTGAAATATCATTTAAGGGGTAAGGCCGCTCTAGAGGTTATAAATAGACTACAGCAAAATAAAAAGTTCAGCTATGTGAAAAATTTTTATCACTTTAAAACCAATTGCATATCATTTCTAGGACCTAAAGGTACCCTGTTAGCAAAAAAAAAATACAGATTTCGTTTTCCAAAATCCTATGGTGGCTTTACCCCTTAATTCAAGCCAAAAACAAAGCAAACAAAGAAAAATTTTTTATCATAAATAAATAGCATTGAGTTACTACCCCATAGGGAGAAATAACGACGAGTACAACAAATGACCGTCTGTATTTTTTATGCGAAAAATTCCCTTTTTCGGGTATTTTGCATTACATTTTCCATCGTCTCGTTGAAATCGCTGTTTTGAAATATAATGCATCGGTCGATCATCGTGTGGATTAGCATCATGATTCTTGGTTAGTGTGTGCCGTGACTCCGTACTGAGTAGTGAGTAATGTCATTTTCAATAATTTTCAGAAACACAAAGTCACGCAGAATTGCTTTGTAGCGCGCGCCATTGATCGTAACGGCGTTGCGAGTCTTCTACTCGAAAAAGTACGAGTCCGCCGCACCAGACGGTTATTTTTTGGTCATGGAGAGCCTCCTACAATGTCTCACAAGGATTTCCATCGACTCAAAAACGGCAATCACGCCAATCAATGTGAAATTAGCTTCATCGCTCATGATGATTCTGAACTAAATCTTTTTGGAGGATTTCTGCTCGTTGTATTGTTGCTAAAATAGACTGACATGACGCGCCGAACAAGCAACTATATATGGCAATACGTCAAAAAAATATGGATTTAAAATAGTTTTTTTTTTCTTATATGTTAACCACTCACTACACCATTAAAATGACCGCCCAGCGAATTTTTGCAACCTTAGTTCCATGTGAGGTAATTTTGGACATATTGAGCGGTAACTCAGCTATAACTTGATGAATGGGGCTTTTCAAATGCTCAAGAGCTGAAGGTTTATCCGCATAAACGCGGTCTTTCACGTAGTTCCATAAAAAAAGTCCCATAGGATTAAATCGCACGATCTCGCTGACCAATTGACATCGCCAATATGCGAGGTTACGCGTCTGGGAAATTTCTCTCGCAAAAAATCTCACCATCTTGTTGAAACCAGTTAGTGTCCAAGTCATGCTCTTCAATTGCAGACCCAAAAAGGCTTGCTCTTACCGTATTGAAAGAAAGAAAGGTGTAATCACACCTTCCGACAAAAGAGTGTATCAGACAGTAAGTTTTTTTTTTTGGGTGTATTGGGCTTTCTTCAAATTATTCGAGGATTTTCCGAGACTCAAATACCATAATTTTGCTTATTTGCGTATTCCCCGAGCATGGAATGTGCCTTGTTCCTGAAGAAAGTTTTGTTCAAAAAATCGCCGTCCACTGCATATGCACCCTATCGGCGTCGTTGTCAATATTCTGATGGCTTCAGTTGTTGTGTGAGCTGAACTTTATATGGATGTATGGATGATATTTCAATTTAGTATTAAATATCAATTCTCATATCTTAAAATCTGGTTGGTTGGACTATAGGTATGATTAAACTTCAATTTAAATTTTCAATTTCAATTTTAATTTATTTATCCGTACAGTAAGATACAAGGTCTTTTCATTGTACTCATATTACAAATTATAATGAATTACAAATTTCCCGTTTCGATGATTTTTGGTGTCAATTTTATTTGTCTACATACGTGATTAGCTTTTTGGTCATTTTTCGATGGTCGCGTATATCATTCTGCTCCGGCTGATATAAATTGTCCTTCTATTTCTTACATACTTCGGGAAAAAATCAAGAGACCAAATACATGAAAGGTGAACAAATAGGCTGTGAAGCTCTTTGATAAACTTTTTCACTGCCTCGACACAATGTAAAATTTAATGAAGCATTTAGCAGTTAAGCGAAGAAGCACTTTTGGACTCGAACTCAATAATATGTTTTTCCACCTAAAAAAACAAAAAAAAACTTTTGGCTTTTTTCAGTATGTCATCAGCTTTTTGTCGAAACTGCAACTGTACATTTCGTTAAGGAGGCGAACCTTCAAAGGCATTGGCCCTTTTTTCAGCGTAGCCACACCGCAAGGTTAAGTTCGATAACCAAAACTGTCGGTGACAACGAGTAAAATCAAAAGTAATTGCATCAGCATCGACAATAAAAGCAAACAATTACTGTTATGAAGTTGAATATTGAGAATATTAAAAAAATAAAACGCAAAGTTAAAGTGAATTGTGTTTATGAAGCAAAGCGGCGGGGCGCTGGAATGGAAAGTATGCGTAGATGGGTTCTGCCTGCAGGATCATGACATATTTTGCGGTTACGCGCTGGTAGCAACGTTAAAGCAATGATTGCCTGAGCTAGTGCTTACGTTGGGTGGGACAAATACAATGAAGATTGGACAGCTTTTGCTGACCACAAGCGAAACGAAAAGCAATTTACATTTTTTTCCTCCTTTTGAACCTAAATGAAAAGTTTAGTATATGGTATGTAGGTAAATGAAAAATGGTGGGAGGTTTAGGTGTATTGACTGGAACTAAGTTTGAATTAAGTAGACTTAAGCGGAAATTGGTTGGTTGGGTAGATAAAGGCAGAAGACTATGAAGGTCAAAATGGTTCAAAACTTTAACTGAGGTCGGACGGACTTAAGCGCCGGTCGCTAAGTTGGTCGGAGTGTGACTGTCGTAGTTGCGCAGACTTTTGAGATTGTTTTTTTTAGTTAATTCCCAGCCAGGCAAAACCACAGGTATATTGGCACTTATTTTTTTTGAATAAAATAAATTCTACACCACAAAATTTTTGAAGAAAGTATGTATGTTATAGTATGTTTATCTCTCTACAATTTAAGGTATTACATACATTTCTATATATCCTCGGAATATTATTAATTTTTTTCGTATGTACTTTTATCTCTGTTGTGCTATAAAAGATTGAATCTTATTGTATGGGGCTTTCCAATAAGAAGTGCCATTTTAGTATTCAAAGAAAAATGGAATTTTTTGAGTCAAATGACCGGATGTCTATTTCAATATTATTTCATATGCCATTAATAATAGAAAACAATATCAGGCGAATGGCAGCCACGGCTACGCTTACAGGCTGCGCTGTACGCCCTCAATAACTTCTCAAATTCCATATTTGAAGTCTTGAATCGACGTTAGTCTGTTAGCGTAGACTTTATCTCTCACGTGGTCTTGAAGGAAGAAGTCGCAAGGTGTCAAATCACAGCATCTCGGTGGCCAATTGCGATCACCTCTTCGTGAGATAACACTGTCTGGAAATGTTTTCCTTAAAAGATCGATGGTTTCGTTTTTTGTGTGATACGTAGCGCCGTCTTGTTGAAAGTAAACGTTGTCCAAATTAATACCATCCAATTCCGGCCATGAAAAATAATTAATCATTTCTCGGTATCGCAAAAGAGTGAGTCCAATGACCTCGACAGACCATAAACCGCACCAAAAAGTTACACGTTAAGGATGGAGAGGCTTTTCAAAAATAAGTTTTGAATTTTTGAACCACAGATTGGCCAGTTTTGCTAATTGACGTAGCTATCGAGGTGGAAATGGGCTTCATCAGTCAAAATGATTTTTCGCTGAAGTTCCGAATAATTTTTATGCATTTAATTGGGACTCTAATTTACAAATTTACTTGTGTTAACTGAACTTTGTTAGCCTTAAGACCCAAGTCTTTGCGCAATATACGATGCAACAACGTTTGTGGAATGCCTAATGCCAAAGAATGACGAGGAATGGACAAGTCTGGGTTTTTTTTTCAACACTGTGCTACAGCAGCAATATTCTAAATTATTCTGGAGCGGCGTGCACGTGTTTTATTCTTCACATCACTTACTGGTCTCAACAGCTCCATTTTTTCCACCAAGTTTTGTATTGCGGTTCGACTAGGTGCTTCACGACGACCGAAAAATGTTTTAGTTTTACGCACCGTCTCTGCTAGGTTATCACCATTTTTATAGTCAATTTTAATAATTTCAATGCGTTGTTGAAGCGTGTAATGTCCCTTTTTTATTATTAGTTTTTAATTGTCAAATGTTAAAAAAATAATTAATTCAAGGGTGACATCTACCGGAAGAACAGACTATTCAAAATAACACCTTTTATTGGAAATGCTTTACTAATGCTTGAGCTCAAGTAAAATGAAAATGAAATGAAACTGAAAGTCGAACGAAATAATATGTTCATAATACTCCGCCATTTGCCAAATGAGTATATAATAATGTATATATGTATATGTTTGTGTACTATGAAAGTATACAAAGCCCCGCACAGCTTCCAATTACAAAAATTCGTACTTTTTTTTTGGTTGCGCTTGGAATATTTGAATATTTACTTTTAATAAAAAAAATGTGACCGCAGAGTAGAAGTAACATTTACTTAGTGTATGAAGGCATATAATCTAGTGTGTGTGTACCAGTATGAATGTGGTGATAAGTAGGCGGCTTACTTACTCAAAGTATGTTAAGCTCGTTCAGTTCGCGACGCGTAATATTAAGTTAAGTCTGTATATTTCAACGAAACTTTACGTTTGTATTATTTTTTTTTTTGCTTTCTTTTAATGTAATTGAATTTAACTTTTCAACAAGTAGAGGTCGCCTACGAAGACAAAACTTGTTTGTGGATTTTTGAAAGTTTTTTTTATTTATTTTTCAGTTACAGTCAAAATTTATATACATACTTGTATCTACAGCCGCAAGTGAATTTGAATTTTAAATTGTTTTAAGATTAGAAAAGCCCACAGCTTAACGCATTATTAGTATTCGGATTAAGTGTAATTTAACTGCATTCTAAAAATGACTTTTCCATAATTTTTTTTTTATAATTTATCACTTGAATACAAATACTCTTAATGTTTTAAATGGCGTCGTGTGTATAAACTACTTAATTGAAAATGATTTATAATATATATTTTCTTATCATTCCACATAAACTCGGAGGCTAAACTCCAGGTCTCATTAAAAATTTTTATAAAACCATCTTAATCGGTAATAGCGCACCAGTAGTTTCTGTTACCTTTTTTATGGACAGTATTGAACACCAAATAAATACAGATTCTCTTTAACCGTATATTTCCAACGAAGTGAAGGTCTTTCAAAGAAGTGCTTTCGTCCTTTTGGACAAAATATCCTAGCCATCGCAGGCGCTGCCTTTGGTGTATTGAACAGTCACCAGGAAGTTATGGTCAGAACTGGAAGCGAAAATATCAAATCTTTTTTTCCTTCTAGACCGATTCTCCATTAACATAACGACAGTCATATTTACAGGCCACTGTGTAATAGGGCTTCACGGGAAGAAAATAGGCAACCACTCCAATGTTTTTTGCCGCAGCTGTAGATTACCTCTGTCTTTGACCAGCCTTGACACCTGCGCAATTCAAGTCTCTCGGGAAACACTTACTCAATTCTTTTGCAGAGCTGGCTTCAGCGAAAGCTGAAAGTTTCGTTGCTTTTACTATGAGACACAAGAAAAGGCTCGATCATTTGAGAAGATGAAGACAAAAGCCTCACAGCCTTAAAACACTGGGCCTATTGGTCTAAGTGCCAGCAGCCGCATCAACTCAACCCAATTCAACTCAACGAGAAAAAACCATCTGCGAATCGTTGCTGAGTAGTAACAAATTCTATCCATTTCTGAAGCGGATTGTAGCTGCTGAAATTTGGATTACTTACAGCAACATCAAATGAAAATGGTCGTGTTCGAAGTACAATGAGCTGACACATACGGCTTGCAAACCATGATTGACGGTCAAGAAGGTTTTGTTGTGTGTTTGGTGGGCTATTTCCCTACCGGACTGCACCGCACCAAGTGCTGTTCAGCTGTTGCCAGAAGCCTGTGAAAATCGGTTGTCCCGATTTGTTGCCAATAGGCACAAGGGTTCCATGAGAGAGGCATAAGGACATTAGCCTCAAAATGGCTAAGAGTGTCTACAAAAATGGTGTATATTTGACATAAATCGTTTAATTCTACAAATACTACTAATCTGTCTTAAAATATAATTAAATATAGAAATCAGAATTAAGAGTTTAAAAATCAGTTACGTGTTTAAAATTTTATTTTACTTCACAAAGAAGAAAATTATGTACGTGTATCTCATAAATACATACATACTCGTACGAGTATTATAGACATTCATTATACCTAGCTATACACAAAGTTGTTATTTTCAAAACGAGGAGATGAAGAACAAAAACGATGCCCAATGTGTCAACCCAAACAACAATGCAAAAACAATTTAATAGGAATAATAAAAACTTCTTTTGCAGCAACTAAATATCTACAAAAAGTTAAATTAAGCAAAATGAAAGGAAAGGAAAAACCTTTTTTCTAAGTTTTTTTTTCCCCCCAAAGTAACAAAAAAGTGGCGACCTTCATTTAAAAGTGCTTGAGCAAAAGACGAAAGCACTTAAAGGACCGAAAAATATTTAAGAAGAAGAAGATGCAGGTGAAGTTTATGTAGAAAAAATTTGCTAAACTTCGTCAGCAAGCGTTTAAAAGTTGTGGCAAAATGTGTAATGGTGAGTGGGTAGAGGATGATAGAGAGATGAGAATGGTGAGGATATAAAATATTTAGGAAATTCAAGGCGTTAAAGGAAACTCAGTCAATTTATTGTATTTAAGTATACTTTGTTTATATGTAAGTTTGTTTGTAAGAACGTTGGTAGCAAGAATCAAGAACAACAACAACAGGCCAGGTTGACCAACAATAGTTGAAAGGAAATATAATAAAAGGCAAAAGTGAAACATATACAATACAACTGTGCTTAAGTATATATATATATACTGTTTCTTAAATGTATTATGTATGTATATATTTAACTTTAATAGCGGCTTGTGGTCCGGAGAGCAGGCTGACAACGCTCTTAACACTTTGTAGCGTTGACAAACCGCAAGGAAATTCGAGCGCACAATAAGCTCACGGAACCGTCAAGTCTGTCGTCGACACGTGGCCATTGCTGATGGAAAGGTGAAATGGCTGGAAAGGAATTTCAGATGTCTTTGACTTAAAATAAAAATCGTGAAAAGAATGTTGACTCCATCCACGTCGAACAGTGTCAAAGTGTAAACAATCTGAAATGAATTTTTTATGCCGTAAACATTTTTGCTGATTGAAGTCAAATCAGGTGGGGTATTTCGGCACACCTACTTACATATTTATTTATGTTTTTAACTTTCTTCATATGACTTTTAGAAAACAATGAAATATGTCAATTACTTTGAGAATATGCTGAGAAGTTTGAAAATAATTAATTTTTTCAGTGCCTAATTGACATTTTTCAGCAATGACAGCTTTAGTTGTATGAAGTGATACATATGTATGTATAACATAAATTTCTTTAGAAATGTGTTTGATAAATCATCGTTGAACTCTGTTAGCCAATAGCCATTGCATATTACTTATTGAGCCATCGTCTGCACTTTGAGCTATGGCTTACTCGTACTTTGATAACTTTAATGACATTTCTGATGTATCAAGCATTCAGTTCAAGATTTGTCAGTCTTCAAGTGCAACTGTCAATATCAACTTCTAGCACACTTCTTTCTGCAGGACTTCTACATATGGTAAAGACTGGATGCGAAGACTTGTAAACTGAAGATCATTTACCGAAAGATTAGAATTTGTACAAAAAAAAACATCATTTTTATCTTCGGCAGCTACTATAGCAAACAACATGCCACATTTGGAGCTTAGCCCACACGTTGGTTGGTTGCTTAAAATAGTTGCCGGGACTCATTTGATCAATCGGGCCCATTGTGGCACCCCTGAGGATCGAAATAACTTTCAACCGCTAATCAAAAAAACTTGTGGAGTGGGCAAAACTGAGCAGTCGCCGCACCTTAGCCTCTCGCTAAAGTCTCCAAAAGTTGCCGCCTCTGGAAACGTCAACCTACTCCTTCAAAGTGCGTGGCAATCGCAAGGATAGTGCCGTAAGGCTTTAGGTTCTTCTTCTTATCTGCAACTTCAAATAAAAGTTGATACTGAAAATCAGCGAAATCATTAAACTTTATCATATAGCCGCCTTTTTTTGAATAGATCAGCCCTTAGTCTACTATATATTTTTTCCTAAAAACTTTGCCAGGAATAATAGAAACAATCTGGCGAAATTTCAAGTCAATCGGTCGGTAACTTTTGGAGATTTTTCCAAACGGGCCTCAGATTTGTATATATTATGCTAACTTAATATATAAATTAATTAATATAAATAAATAATTAATTCAACAAAATTAGTAAATGTAACTTACAAAGGTGTTTCATTTAAGAATACTACGCAAGGCGAAGCCGGGGTTGGTCCGCCTCAGGGTAATATTTTTAAATACGGCCGAAGGCCGCAAACTTACAAAGGTGTTTCACTTAAGAGTATTGTTCATTGCGGAGCCGGTGTTGGTCCGGCCCAGGGTAATTTTTGAATCCGGCTGAAGGCCGCTAACTTACAAAGGTGTTTCATTTAAGAATACTGTGCAAGGCGAAGCAAATTAGTAAATATAATAAATTAAATGTGAATATAAAAAAGGGAAAGTATAACAAAGAAATGATATGAAGAAATGAATTGACTTCCAGAGATCAGCAAATTCCTGCCTTTACTATTATTAAACACACAACTTCTCTATAATTTTATTACAATACTAATAACCTTTTCTACTACCGCTGGAACATTGTCATTTTGCCACATTCATGACACCCCAAAACTATGTAAATATCATTTAAGGCATTTAGTGGCTAATAAAATACCTTGACTAACCGTAACACTTAAAGCAAAGTGCCAAAGGAAATCATGTCGAAACAAAAGAAAATTGCGATAAAAGTATTATTTGGCAAGGAATATGGTATACCACATACCATAAGTGGCTGACTGCTAATGGCGACGGTAATAGTTTGCTTTTACTACGTGCTGAGTGAGTTCTTTAATATAATATAAGTAATATACTTGTCACATACACTCACGTATATAGAACCAAGCCAATTTGGTGAGATTGTAATCAAGCGGTATTTTGAAAGATTTCATTTCGCATGCAAATGTGTTTGGTTATAATAACACATAAGGCAAGTAGTTGAGATACATTGAATATTTATAAAAAATAAAAATAAAAATAAGAGAATAGCTGTAAATAGCAACTCTTTGCTGTGGCACATGCTCAATGAATACATAGAATATAAAACAATGGATATCTTATATGCCTGTGCGGGTAAAACATTTTTGGTTTTACCATCGGCCATGCAAATAAAAAGGGTATCTGGTCTGCCAACCTCAGAACAAACAACATACAATTGTCCGTGTGCGCAGCAATCCATATCTAAATGTAGACCACGCAGTTCCATAGATCGACCCTTAGCTTCGGAAGTCTGTTCAATTTAGTTGACAACGACCGATAAATTTCTTTGATAGTTTTTTCGCTGCTTTTTTCGCCTTGATCGAAGAAAAATTGTAAAATATTGCGAATTTTCTCTTTGCTGGTGTTCATCTTTGACGAGCGCTCACAGCGTACTGAGTTAATCAATCGAAAAACTGTCAAAGACAAACTTTTAGCGCGAATAAACACGTTTTCAGCGCCGTATAGTATGACATGACGCGACACGTAACACTAGTACTATGGACAATAATGCCATCTCTTAAATAAAAACCGAACGAAATTTTTACTTTACCAAATATATACTAGCTGTACCCTGCAACGTTTCGCAGTCGCATATACTCATTGAATGTATGGAAAATTAATCATGGGATATCTTTTTATCATAACTTTATTTACTCAATACTTGTGGGAATACAACAGTTTTAGTTTAACCATTAACTTTGGTCCTGGAGATAGAAATACTCCGACTTTTTGAATAGGACAGTTCCCGTTCCATATTCCGGAGAGAAGAAAAGTTTTCCTGCTCATATAAGCAAGAATCCACCTGTTCACCGAATTTCAAATAATTCGATCAATAAATTAGTTTTTTTTTTAATAAGTCAGTCCCCAGTCCACTTCCCGGAGAGAATTGTAGTCTTCCTGTTAATCTAAGCAAAAATACACCTACGTGTATGTACCGAATTTCAAGTTAATCGAACCATAAATAAGCTTTTTTCGAATAGGCCAAGCCTTGGTCCACTTCCCGAAAATTTTTTTTCGTAAACCCCTTTCCAGGTAGCAATCTGATGAACTTTTAAGTCATTTCGTAGGTAACTTTTGGAGATTTTTGGAAATTACTGGATTTTTCCATGCGGACATAAGATTTTTATATATAAGATATACGCACTTAAAGAAGTCGCTAAATGTGACACTTTTCCGTTTTACTTTCACACAGGCAGCCTTTCGATTTAAGAAACTTATTTCACCGCTAATTCTTCAACGTTTAGTCTAAGCACCTTGCTTTGGTTACTTTTTGTTTTTTTAGCCTTTTTTCTACTTTCTTCTTCTTCACATTTTATACAGCTCTTTCTTTCGGTAGTAAATCCTTTTCTATTTTCTATTTTCTACTTCTATTTCTGTTTTTATTTCTCTTCCTTTTTCCTTATTGCTTAGTTACTTGACAAACACATACGCCCATCAAAGTGCCACTTTTCATCACATCATTACCTACAACGCACTTCACTGCATACCATACATACACACCTTTTGGTATATGAGTTTGTATGTGCTCTGCGAAAAAATGTCAAAATGCTTTTTAATGTTTTATTTTTGTTTGCTGACGCATTTGTTGGCACTTAGCGGTGCAATAGAAATGGAAAGGATATGAATAATTAGTGAAAGTGTGACGTGAGTCGGTTGGACGGGTGTGTGTGCTAAACGTTAGAGTCTGCCAAATTGGAAGTTGCACAACAAATTTTGTCAACGAATTCGCTTTCTTCTTTGACTAGGCCTCAACTGCTAACAGTTTGCTTGAATAATTTTATTAGCTTCGGTTTTATTGTACATAAACACACATTCCTACGCAAAGCTCTGTCAACGATCAATCTTCGCTTTGTTTGACGTTGGGCGGGGTAAAGGAATTTCGGGCTATTTGTTCGTTTGTTTTATTGCTCATAATTGTCGAATTTTGTTTGTTTATTGGTGGGATAATAATGTGTGCCTAAGTATATGACTTGGGGTTGAGATTAATATTTGTAGGAATTTCCTACTAAGTGTGCGAATTATATTGCTTGAAGTGGAGGTAATCACACATATAAATGTTTAAGTATGTAAAAAGTGGCGTATCAACCCTTATTTGGTCCTTGCGATTAGTCTTAAACTAGAAAAAATTTCATTAGAAGTTAAAAACAAAAAATAGATAAAATAAAATAAAATAAAAAAGATTGGCTTCAACAACTTCTTCTATAAGAGTGTACTACAGCTACTGGCGTACGCCGATGATATTGACATTATCGGCCTCAACAACTGCGCGGTGAGTTCTGTTTTCTCCAGACTAGACAAGAAAGTGAAGCGTATGGGTCTGGTAGTGAACGAGGACAAAGCGAAATATCTCCTGGCGTCAAACAAACAGGCATTGCTTTCGCGTCTTGACTCCCCCGTTACTGTAGATATTTTTAACATTGAAATTGTGGACGATTTAATCCATCTTAGAACTAGTATTAACACCAACAACAATGCCAGTCGTGGAATCTAACGAAGAATCTCTCTTGCCAACAGTTGTCACTTTGGACTGGGTAGACAATTGAGAGTAAAGTCCTCTCTCGACGAACGAAGACCAAACTCTACAAGTCGGTCATCACTCCCGTCTGTGGTATATAGTGTAGAGTCATGGACGATGCGAAAAGGTTCTGTATTAGCAATTTTAGAGGGAAAGCTTTTGCGTAGGATTCGTGGTTCGTGAACGAATGTCCCACTCTGATTTAATCGAAAAGGTAAAATTTTCTAGTAGTAAAGGAAATACTCATTAGCTTGCTTTAATATAAATACACTTTTATATACATTTTTATTAATACGCACACAGGTATACAGATGTTTATGTAGTATATAGTACAATGCAAAGGCTCGGCGTGCAATTAAAATTCGCCGTCAGTTGTAAAGTAGAAAGGATTAAAACAAAAGCGCATTATGGTCACAACCTTTCACAAATTACTGCCTGGAACCTTGCTGATGACTGTGGTAAAGTTTGTTTGTTAGCTTAAAGGTCTGCTAGCTGACTTGACTATATATATTTTTACTTATTTCCATGCATACACGCACATACAAGCATGGCTGAGTGACTTTGCTTTAATGCCAGGCCAACGTGTCGTATGAGTGATATGAATGAGATTACATATGTGGTTTATCCTGATACACTTGTGGTTGTTTTTTTTTTGCGTGCTGGCGTGTATGTGTTTGTGTAAGCAAGCGTGTGAAAGTAATTATAACCTTAATATTTCATATTTGGATTTAAACGCTATTCATACACATATAGGTATATACATCAGGTGAGATGTACTCTATGCGCATGAAAGTAAGTCAGATTTCATTGAAAAATGTGTACACAGATACATACTTTTATTTTGGAAATTTGTATACATATTTAGGTTAATGCTCACTTGTTTTTAGATATGTAGTTCTGATAATCTTTCTTTCAAATGGTTGAAGAAACAAAATCAATATTCGCTTCCCAGAGGACTTTATTTGTTTATGTAAAACATATAACTTTTTCGGCATGGGAAAAATAAAAATTAAGTTTTTATGTACATACTTTCCTATCACGAAACTGCAGAATGTTTTTTTGGGTATTCCTCATGGTTAATCCTTACCAAATACTAGATTGTGCCCAAGATCATTCCTCTTATTTTCACAGTTTGACCGCAATTCGAAATACCGTATGAAACAAGCCCTTCTCACCGGATCCTTCCAATGAAACGGAGCTTTTCTGCTTTCTATTCTTTAACCAGTGGGTACTGCATCGAATACTTTCCTATTTAGAGTACCTACATCTAATATTTATGATGAAATTGGCTCGACTATTTCAACAAGGAAGGGAGACCTGTGAAGATGGCCAACGCCCGGGGCTCCCAGTGACGGTTGAAACTAACGAAAATGTTCAGAAAGTCGAAAAATTAGTATTAGATGAATGGAGAATTAAATTAAATAGAAGAAGGATTACAGATTAGCAAAGAACGAGCTGGAGAGATTTTTCATGAACATTTAAATATGAAAAAAATTAGAGCGCGTTGGGTACACGAATGCTCACAATGCTAGTGTCTTTTTGTAAAAAAAAAGTTTCCAAGTATATGAATTTCTTCATACGAGCAGCCTAGTCAAACATACACTAAGGCAGAATAAGTATAAATGCAGCAACTGCAAAATAAACGAAAGAGTTCGAACAGAAATATAAATATTAGTTAATTAGGTTATATCTTATGGAAATAAATATTTGGATATTAAAGAAAATATTATTTTGCCTATGGTTGATGGAAAAGTATACAACGCATTAACAGAAACAACATCTACACAAAATTGTCATTTATGTGCAGCTAGCTCGAGAGATTTTTAATATAATTGATGAAATGGTGAAGAAAGATGTAAAAACAGAAAATTTACAATTTTGTCTTTCGATACTTCACGGGTGGATAGGTTCTTTGAAAGTCTGCTCCACTGCAGCAGAAAAGAGCAAATGAAGACATATTTAACAAACTTTTAATCAATTCTGACCCCGTTATATCTACCTGAAGAAAATTACCACCAAAAAAATGAATTACCGGAAGAAATGAGATGATCGTGATGAAGAGTAGCAATAATAAAGAAGTTGATGATATGATGATGAAGGCGATGATGACAATTCAAGCGAAGATGTTTATGATCATGAATATGATTACGGTGGTGAAAAAAATTGTTGAAAACCGATATTCACCATATTTTTGTTTTTTTTATGATTTAAAAAAAAATATTCAAATAACTCTTATTGCATTATTTTTTATTTTTTTTACGATTAATTAACTGAAAAATAACTTTTCCTTAAGTTGATCTTCATTTTGAGCACCATTTACCCCACTGTGCCCCGCTAGACAAACAGCGACGAAAGATCACCAATAAATTCAAAGTGGAAAAGTCGGCGTCAAAGATTATGGCTGTCATATTCTGGAATAGCGAGGGAATATTATGAATAAATTGGCAAAGAGAACTATTTAATAATTATTAATTTAATATTTCGCCATATTTTTGGCTATCCATTTTGCTATTTATGTGGTATGTGAGGCTTACACCGTAATATGAAAAGCAGCCCCATATCATTATACTCAAACCGTTATGTTTAATGATATTTTAAGCGTCTCGAGTTTCGTATTCTGTATTGGGGTTTCGCCTTAAATATTGTCTTCTACTTTTCCCTCCAAAAAAGAAGAAAAAATTATTCTACATGTTCGGACATTTTCCGTGAATGATTACAAATATTCTTGCGTGAATGTGATCTGTGAATAATGTGACACTTTTGCTTTGATGGCACTTTTCGTGAACACCTACCATACAAATTAAATTTCCTTAACCTTTTTTTTAATAGAAGGAAGTGTAGAGCAACGCCTGAGCAACGTCTACAAATCGTTCAAACTTTATTATGAAAATTCACGTTCAACGTATGGTCAAAATAATCGACGTAGTGAACGTACAATACGCAACACCATTACCCATCTTGAGATGGATTACTGGATAATATTCAACTAAATAACTACGTTCAGCACGCAGTGAAGAAAATGTAACGGCGGCAGCTGAGAGTGTACACGAAGACCGTGTAAAGTCAATTCGGCGGCGTTCGCAGCAACTCGGACTGACGTATGGAAGGACTTGGCGCATTTTACGTCGAGATATTAAACTGAAAGCGTACAAAATACAGTGTTTGCAAGAACTGAAGCCGCTCGGCCTTCTCCAGCGACATCACTTCGCCATATGGGCTCTTGAAAAGTTCCAAAAAGTTACGACGAACAAATTTCATATATTTTAAAATTTATGTTATAGCACGTAGCACTGCTATTATTATTGTAGAAGTCATAGAAAAATTTACTTTTATTTTGTCCAAAGTGTTAACTAATGATTGCGTCGAAAAAGAATTTGACCTTGTGTGGAATATTCCAACTGCTTTTGCTGCTGATTTCAACGAACGCCTTAATTGCGCTTAACACAGACCACTTATCTCATTCAAGGTGCGCATTGTTGGTCGCACACTTTAGCACAAGTTCACGCTCCGAAACTAAAGCATAATTTCTGGAAATTACCAACACAACGAATGGTGAAAGCTGCAATTGTGTGGCACAATGTTTGCGTTTTTTTTTTTAATTTTTTATTTGTGCAATAAAAGAACTTAAGCTTGTTAGCAGAACAAGCGCTGAAAAGCGAAAAAATAAACTAGGAAATATTTTGTGAAAATAAAATAAGTAATATAATAATAAAACTGAAAGTTCAAAGGAAATTACTAAGTTGCAGAAACAAAGGGATTTAACCAAAAAAAAAAAAAAGCAAAAAAAAAAAACATAATAAAAGTATAAACTGTGAAATCAAAAAGTATTAAAATATGCTAATCTCGTCTGAGCGCCAAATAACATAGAGAATTTCGCACTTTACAGTTATATAGCTGGCTCAACTGCGAACAGCGGCGATTGAACTTGAGTAAAATTTGTGGTTAATCTCCCTGAGCACTCTGAGCACTCTGTGTACTCCGTAGCACACATTCCATGTATTGTACACTGAGCTGACCTTCAAAGTACATAAATATGTATACCATATTGTTGGATAGCAATCGTTCAATGGTTTCTTAGCGCTGAAATATTTGCTGTCTTGACAAGTAGACAAGTAGACAAGTTCAACCGATATGCATATATACCCATATGTATGTATGTATGTATGACACCTGTGTGTTTGTGAAAAATACAATTTATTTTCATTGAGAAATATTCATCTGCATTTAGATATGTTTTTACGACTTGCACAATATGGGTTTATTTAATATTTGCTTTGGGCAAAAAGTTTTCCTTTATTATTATTTCGGAACTTCTTTCTACCTCTGCGTTGGGCGATTGCTTTCAAACAAAATTTGCACATAAATGAGTTCATGACGCTAATAGACTCACTATGATTCAGAAATAAAAAAAAAATTATTTTAAGAATGAAAGCAAAACAAAAACAAAAAAAAAGTTGTAAAAATTAAAAATATGTGAATAAATAATCCGTGCCTTCAGGCTTCGGCATAGGCCGGTTTAGTGGCAGCTGGAAGCTGCAATAGCAATCTGAAGATAACTGCGCGGTTTTGTAAACAGAAATTGGTGAAATATTTTTAAATAAAAAAATGTTTACTAGTTTAGGGTTACATTGGAAATTTGAGACAAAAGAAAAAACAAAACCATAATACGATGAAATGCTCCAGTACTACTGAAAGCTATATCAATTTCTCAATTAGCATTTTGGTTGTGGTTTGAAGTTTCACTAAAGTATTGATTAGAGTTTGTTTTTATAAAAAAAGCGACTTTGAGCGTCTCTCGCTATACTCGTATGTAAAAATGTGATCCAAGAAAGTTTATAAATGTAGTGTTGATTTTAACGCCATGTTGGGAAAAGTAGGTATTTATCTTTGCCTCAACTCCCGAAAAATTCAGCCTTTACTCGTATTATAAAAACACCTGAAATGGCTTGAGGCTGCTCGGAAGGCTCGGGCTCAAATCGTGCTACCACCTATCCAATATCCACTTCTCCGAGAGTATTTCGGACATGAAATAAAGGAGCCTCATAAAAAATTATGAGCGCTTCGGAAGCGGCTTACTATAAACTATAGGTCCCATGTGAAAGAGTCGGTATTGAACTACTTCCATATTAGACAGCTAAACAACTCTGTATAAGGGAACTATAGAAAGGTGTTTCAAACTTTCTACATACAACGAAACTATTTATTTTCAGGAAGCTCGATTTTCAGATAGAAGAACGAGCTAAAAAATACTTACAACAAGGAAAATCTCTGAGAATTCTTTGACTCAGCGGTGCTTACTTATTCAGGATTCAAATGACTGATTTGGTGAGTTGTGCTCAGAGCGCCAATTGAGAAAAATAAAGTAACTCATCCGAATGTGACGAAGTTCGCACAGCAGTTGAGTGTCTAAAAAACACCGTAGTAATGGGAGCCAATGGTTTACCAACCAAGCGGCGGAGAACAGAAAAGTGTTTTCATCAGCTGCGATGAGTTTTACGAGGAGATTAACAAAAGTTCGGTCAGTTGTTGACTTTTGTTTTTGTTAAATCTAACAATACCAAATGCTTGGCAATTACTTTATTAATTTTTCCTTCAAATTTTAGAACGATCAACTAAAATGGAGGCGAGTAAACGCAAGGTAGCTGAGGATAGGTCAGAGGAAATTACACCACCAACAAAAACAGAAATTCGCCATGTGATTCTGGTCGGGTTTTGGCGTAATTTGCAGCCAACACAGATCGGACATTTTTCCGAAGAGGACGAGGCCCGTGAAGGTCGACCAAAATCTTCCACTGACGACGTAACTGGTGAAGTCCAAAATTGACGAAGACTCACGATTAACAAAAGAAGTTATCACTATGGGTACCACGAATTTTAAGTAAGGTCCAAAGAGAGGCTCCTATGCATTTTGCTCAATTATTTCTGAACAAATTCGAAAATGGTCAGTTTAGCAAATTTAGTAAAGTCGTTACTAGTGACGAATATTGGTTCTATAAGTTGATAAGCTTAAGAAGCAAGATGTTGGAGACTGTTTTCAGAAGAGAAGATAAAATTTTTTTCTGGTCAACATAGACCTGCTGAATCGTTGCATCTAAATTTTGTGTCAATATGTTAGGAAGACCATCACCAGAGGTATGTAACAAAAGAACAGTGCAGCATTTTATCGAATTAACACTTTTTATTTTATATTTAATCACTAATGGTTTTATTCAAACATACCAATTAACAGAAAATCTGTAGCTAATAGTCTAAGCAAATAAAAATCATATTTCAACTCGTTTTTATACTTTACATCATAACTCCTCCAGCAAAAGAACGTCTTGAGTGTGCAAAAAATAATCTCGAACACAGACTTTGTGCACGTGTGCCGTCTTAACACCACAAAAAATGCCTACAATTTTTCCCCAACGAACGGAATTTTTCTAATCAAATTTATTTATCTCTCCCGAATTTTTTCACTTTCTCCTCATTGTCAACTACTAACGCATTCGCCATAACA
>JAWMAG010000020.1:2747500-2852500 GCA_037013455.1 Ceratitis rosa | reverse complement strand
CAAATCAAATCAAATCAAATCAAATCAAATCAAATCAAATCAAATCAAATCAAATCAAATCAAATCAAATCAAATCAAATCAAATCAAATCAAATCAAATCAAATCAAATCAAATCAAATCAAATCAAATCAAATCAAATCAAATCAAATCAAATCAAATCAAATCAAATCAAATCAAATCAAATCAAATCAAATCAAATCAAATCAAATCAAATCAAATCAAATCAAATCAAATCAAATCAAATCAAATCAAATCAAATCAAATCAAATCAAATCAAATCAAATCAAATCAAATCAAATCAAATCAAATCAAATCAAATCAAATCAAATCAAATCAAATCAAATCAAATCAAATCAAATCAAATCAAATCAAATCAAATCAAATCAAATCAAATCAAATCAAATCAAATCAAATCAAATCAAATCAAATCAAATCAAATCAAATCAAATCAAATCAAATCAAATCAAATCAAATCAAATCAAATCAAATCAAATCAAATCAAATCAAATCAAATCAAATCAAATCAAATCAAATCAAATCAAATCAAATCAATTTATGTTTTATTTAAATCAAATCAAATCAATTTTATTAAAATAACATAATCATTTATTTTACTTAATTTATTTCATTATATTTCATTTTTTTCCTTTTTCATTGTTTTGATTTATGTTGTTTTATTTCATATCATTTTATTTAGGTTTATTTTCAGTTAAATTAATTTTTCTTTTCATTTATTTATTTGTTGGTAGCCACATATCACATATTCAGAACTAACTACTGCTAACAAAGGAGGAGTATGGAACGAAACTTAAAATAATTCAAGCTACCAATATTACAGCAGGCAATCACTACAAAAGTCGATATACTTAAGTGTTTTTGATATACTGTCAAGCCTTCATTCAATCAATGCTCAGATTTGACGCACATATATATATACGTAATACTTCTGAAAGATTGAATAGTTTTGCAAGAAAAACATAAGTTAAACGTAGAAACCGAAACTGTCAAACAGTCAGTCAATCACATACTCGTACATACTTATGACCATACTTTTTTAACGAAACTTTCCTACTTTTAACATAAAAGTATATGTTTAATACAGTGTGCAGATACATCTACACATACTTTTGTACACTAAATGCTATAACAAATAAAATAGTTTGAAAAGTTTTTGGATATTGCGGCTTCCAAGTTTGAGATGTTCTTGAAAATTTCGAGTTTTCAAAGAAACCTAAAATTCTTGTTCAGTTTTAATAAGAAGTTGAAAGTAAAATTTTCGTTTTCTATTTGAGTGACTAGCGGAAATTTAATTTACTTTTGAGCTTTAAGGTGAGTCGAAACTTTTAGATTATTTATTTAGATTATTTTTCTTTGTACTTTTATATATTTTTGTAAATATTTTGTATATAATTTTGTCTTAAAGTAATAATACCTTCTATGCGTGAAGCTACTTCACTTCACCCTTATATATTTGTAAATACAGGTTAACCTGTCTGAAGTAACTTAAAAGCATGTCAAATATAGCTGTCAAAATGACCTGTTTCTAGAGTTATTAGCCAGAAGCAGAAGCAAATTTATATAACTAAAAAACACGGAAATATTAATTTCGCATCTTTGGAAAGAGCACCCAAATCAACGTCACTTGGTACAAGCTGTCAAGTGTATTTCACACTTTTCAGTGTCTATGCGGCGGTCGCTCTGTTGGGACTAAATACAATGTGGGCAACTTTTTGTACTTTGCGTTGTCTTCTTTTATTTTTCGCAAATTGTTTGAACAGATTTCACTTCCTTTCTTTTCCTCTGATGTATCATTTTTGAAAAAAAAAAAAACAAAATCAAAAGTAAAAACTATATACATACGAGTATTTTATAATGTTTCAACCTTTCAGAAGTTTTATTGAACATTTTATTGTTATTTTATCTATTTTTTCATTTGTTAATTAACAAACATCAATTTCAAATTAAACGTATCAAACGTATTCAAAAGAAATCGATATAAGGGAATTGCGAAACGGCATCTCAAACTCCCTACGTATCGCCTCTACGGCAGTGTGGGATTTTGAAAGTAAGAACTGAAGAAGGAAATAAATCGCACTTGCAGATGAAGGAAGAAAAAGGCTGAAATGCGTTAGTATGGAGAGTTTGAGAAGCTAACCAAAAAGCGTATTACTCGAAAATTCTATGAAAAATGTGACTATTAATCGAAATATACTCATGTAGGAACCAATGTTGAAATCCGGTGACCGATCTGCAGAACATACTTGGTGTATGGAGTAAACACTTCTCCATCCCCCTAAATGGCAACGAAAATTTTATACTCGTACATGAAGATGGCGAACCCGAAACCCTAATCCATGATGATGGAAAAGACATTCCATTACCCAACTATGACAATTGCCATCTTAAAGAACGACAAAGCGGCTGGAGCTGATGGTGCATGCATCAGCTACTTCACAGAATATGGTCAGATGAAAGCATAGCCGATGATTGGGATTTAACTGTGCTTTGCCTAATCTTTAAAAAGAGGCTTGCGTCAATTACCGTGGTACTAGCTTCCTAAATATCGCATGTAAGGTGTTATCGACCGTTTTGTTTGAAAGACTTAAGCTAAACGTCAACAAACTGATTGGACATTATCAGTGTGGCTTTAGACCTGGTAAGCCATGGGAAAAGACTCGTGAAAAAATGATCGATACACCCCACCTCTTTGTCGATTTTAAAGCTGCCTTTGACAATTGCTGTACTCTATGTGAGAATTTGGTATTCCTGCAAAATATATACGGTTGTGTAAACTGAGGCTGGACAACACCAGAAGATTAATCAGAATTAGGAAGGACCTCTCCGCGCCGCTCGGTATCAAACGGGGTTTCAGACAGGGTGACTCTTTATAGTGCGATTTCTTCAATTTGATAGAAAATATTAAGAGCTGAACAGCTAAATAGAAAAGGTATAATCCAACTGGAAATTTAACGTAGAATTACTCTTGTTAACAGGTACTACTTTGGACTGAGTAGGCAATTAAAAAGTAAAGTCCTCTCTGGACGAACGAAAACTAAACTCTACAAGTAGCTCATCAATCTATTCCTACCATATGGCTCAGAGGCGTGGACGATAAGTCTTTGGGAGTCTTCGATTGAAAAGTTCTGCGAATGATTTTTTGTCCTTTGCGCATTTGTAACGATGAATACCGCACAAAATGGGGACGATCAGCTGTACGAGTTATACATACCGTGGCATTGACATAGTTCAACGAATAAAGAGATAGTGGCTACACTGGCTGGGTCATGGGGTCCGAACGAATGAAAGTGCTACTGCTTTGAAAATTGATATTATTCGATGTTGCTCCCTAGGTGGAAGCGGAGGAAGAGAAAGATATCCACTCCGTTGGAAAGATCAGGTGAAGAGCTATCTGTTTTCACTTGGTATTTCCAACTGTCTCCAAACAGCGAAGAGAAGAGCCGTATGGTTGATAGCGCTATAATCGCGTAAGCGGTGACCATGCCAGTGAAGAGGAGAAGGTTTAAATTTATTTAATGTTAATTTATTTTATTTGAATATATTTAATTTAATATTTAATTTTGTCTTGTTTTAATTTTTTATTTTTTTATTTAAATTCCTTTTTTGTCATTTTTTTTGTTTTTTTTTTATTTATTTAATTTACTTTTACTCAATTTTTTATTTTTCTATTTGATTCAATATAATTTGATTGAATTTTTATATTATTTCATTTTTTTTAAAGTAACATAAATTAAACATCTCACAAAATGAGCCCGAAGAACAACAATCAATTCGGTGGCCACGTGTATCTTAACAGCAAGCGTTAATTAGAAATATTAAATAAGATTTGACAGCCTTCTTCAAAAACTTATACTACAATATATGGCTATTGCTCGTGCACTGAGTGATTGATTGATGGTAACAATATATGAAATCATAATTTTGGAGAGAAAAATAATTGATTAATTGAATTAATTCAGATATTGAAGATAGCTTGTAGGTATTTGTAGCTTTGTACATATGTTTCTCTAGAAACGTATATTTAAATTGAATTGCAGATGTGAATTTTTTTGTTTTTTTTATAATTATTTGTTAGCTATTTTGTTTTTTGTAAAACGATGCCAGTGCTCGCAAGTAGCTTATATTTTAGAATGATTTTGAAATAAAAAGTTAAGTCAGAAAAATTCAATCTGAAATTTTTAAATTGAATTTTTGCTTTTTTCTCGTGGCGGCATGATTTTTTTTTGTTTTAGCAATTTTACTTAGAGGACTCCTCGCACTTAAGAAAAAAAATTAAGAAATTTTGTAAAAAAAAATTTGAGTAAAATATATGTTAGAAATAAAAGTGTACACTTTACGTTAATAAATATCAAATTTGGAAATGATGAAGTCTGGAAGGTGTGTGAGTGAATATGAAAGGAAACTGGTTTGAATCATTGTATTCATATATGTATTAAAGAAAAAACAAAATTGCCGTAGTACATTTCCTTTATGGTATACCATAGTAGCAGTGCGTGCATCACTGCGTATACGTAACTTATAAATATTCCTTTTCACAATAGTCTTCATCTATTTTAATCACAATTATGATCCTTGTGTTAATTAGTGCCTTCACCAATGTAAACTCGCATAAAATAATTAAATAAATAAACTCACCTTCTAAAGATTCCTGTTTCCTGCACTTGCTGCTCTCTGACGTTCAAATCTTGCTGGTTTCTACAGTTTATTGTTGCGTCAATTCTTGAGCTTTTCTCAACTCACATACTTTTTCATATACAGTATACTTTCCTATTATATTTGTCTACTTGTATTCTAGTGCAACTTGAGTTGTTATTCACTATTGTTTTTTCTTGTAGCTCGTTCTTCTTCTTTTTAAACTATTGCACTTACTACACAATTTTGCACACTTTCAGTGGTTTTTTTTGTGACTGTGACATGCTTTTGTTCTCCGCAAGTACTTGCTTTCATTCACACATATTTATAGTTTGTATCTTTATATTTTTACATCTGCTTACACATTTTATACTCGTTGGCTGTGCTTTTATTTTTACTGATTTTTTCTGCCATGTTTTTGTAATTTGCGTAATTCTACTTTAAAGTTTTCGTAATGTTTTACTCTACTTTTGTGGTTGCGGCATGTCAAGCATGGCTGAGCATACCCTTCTAAAGTCCTTTCAGGTGAACTCGTTCTGAATGAATAGCTTTATAACTTACACACGTCAATATGTATATTTTTTATAAATTTATTTTTAAATACTTTAATTTTTTATTTTTTCACTTTGGTTTTGTTAAGTTTTTTTTTGCGTGAATTTTGTTATAACAATTTTTCGTGCCGTTCACACCGTATAAAGTGTCTGCGGTCACAACACGTCTCGACAGTGTGCAAGGTTGCCAGTTTTTTTATTTTTTTAGAATATTTCCTTCCAATTGCCACTATGTGCCCTTAGTCTCTCTATTTTTGTTATTTTTGTAGAGAAAAAAAAATCGAAAACAATTAAATTTGTTATTAACACTGAACTTGTGCATCAAAACACATTGTCGACACATACACACACACACACACACGTAGATACTCATATTTTAAACATGCTCACGCGACCTCGTAGCCTTACAATGTTTTTCCACATTCACCTATAGACAAACGTGTACAAGTAAAAGCGCCTACACGTATCGCTTGTGTGCATCAAAACAAGTAAACACGCACACACATACACGTGAATGTGTTCTAGTGTGTGTGGCCGCAAAAAACGCGACACGATATCTCAGCATGCCAAAAGAAAAATAAATAAAAAGAAATACTTGTGTGTATGTAAAAATAGATGTATATAAAAATGTAAAACGTTCTTGGGTGTAAAAGGCTGGAAGGATATAAAAAATCGATCGAAGCCATTAATTTGGTTTTTCGCTTTCTTTAGGCATTTTTAACTTTCCTTTTTTGATTTTTCTTGTATTTTTTTTTTTTAGACTTACTACTACGGCCCACCACCTAACATGAGTATTAGTAATATTACCTTACTCATCTTTCTTGTCTGTTTTAATACTTGCTGTTATGGGGTTACCTCGTTAAATGTTGTGTAGTAAGCTATATATCCCTTCCTGAATTATGTCAAAATATCTATTCTAGTCATATTGATTTCTTACTATTTCAATTTTTTTTTTTAAATATGTTTTGGTGAAATTATTTCAATTAAATTTGTCTTATTTTCTTGTATCAATTTTAAGTTATTTTAATTCAAGTAATTTCTCATTATTTTATATCTTTATAATTTCTTCTATATTATTTTATTTTCTTTATTAATATAGGTACTTTTTACTTTATTTTATTCATTTATTAATTTATAATTTTTCTTGTTTTATTCTATTTTATTTATTTTTTATTTTATATTTTATTTTATTTTAATTTATTTACTTCTTTTTATTTCACATTTTTTAAATTCATTTATTTTAATTTATATACTTTGTGTTTGGTTTTATTTTATTTTACTTTATTTTATTTTATTTTTTCAAATTTATTTAATTAATATTAATTTAATTTAATTAATTTAATCTAATTAAATGATATTTTATATTATTTTAATTTAATGTTTTATTTTTTTATTTTCATTTATTTTATTTTTTTTTAATTTATTTAATTTATATCAATTTAATTTAATTTAATTTAATTTAATTTAATTTTATATTATTTTATTTTATTTTAATTTTATGTTTTATTTTTTCTATTTTAATTTAATTTAATTAATTTAATCTAATTAAATGATATTTTATATTATTTTAATTTTATGTTTTATTTTTTTATTTTCATTTATTTTATTTATTTTAATTTATTTTAATTTAATTTAATTTTAATTTCATTTTATTTTATTTTATTGTGTTTAATTTTATTTAATTTTTATTAATCTTATTTCATTTTATTTTATATTATTTTATTTTATTATTTCTGTTAATTGTTTTTAGTTTATCTTATTTTATTTTATTTTTTTTATTTTATTTTATTTTATTTTATTTTATTTTTTTATTTTATATTTTTTTAGTTTATCTTCTTTTATTTTAATTTTTTTTTATTTTATTTTATTTTATATTATTTTATTTTATTTATTTTATTTGTTTTTTAGTTTATTATATTAAATTTTATTTTATTTTTTTTTTATTTTATTTTAGTTTATCTTATTTTATTCTATTTTATTTTTTTTTGTTTTATTTTATTTTAGTTTATTTTATTTTATTTTATTTTATTTTGCTTTCCTTATGTAAGTATATTTTAATTTATTTACTTTCCGTTTTATGTAATTTTTTCATTTGTTTATTTTATTTTTATTTTATATTGCTTTATTTTATTTTAATTATTTAAATTTTTTTATTTTTATTTTTTAATTTTAGTTTACTTTTTTCTTGTTAGTTTACTTTTTTATATAAGTAAATTTTAGTTTATGTTCCTTTTATTTATTTATTTATTTTATTATAATTTTTTTTAGTTTGATTTAATTTTATTTACCTTAAATTTTGATCTTATTTAATTTTTTTTTTATCTTATTTAATTTAATTTAATATAATTTAATTTTATTTCACTTACTTGAAATTCACTTACTTGAAAAACGTCAAGGCATACGAAAAAGGAACTCGTACGGAAATTACTTAAATGTTTTTATGTGTTCTTAATTTTATTTCCTTATTTATTTTGCTTAATTATTATTATTATTTTTTAAATTTGTATTAATGCAATTTAATTTTTTTCATTTGGTTTGATTTGATTTGATTTATCTTTTTTGTTATTCATTTAGGTTTTTAGTACATTATGTTATTTTACTTTATCTCTTGTTACTCACATTTTTGAACAGAAAGGATGTTAGTATCGCTTGAATATATATAACCAAAATTGTGTGTTTCGGCAAACTTTTTTGGCCAGTGTTATTTTTTTTTCTTGTTTGTCATTCACATCATAGCGTGTTCCTTTTGCTTTAATTTTAGCCTTATTCTGGCTCGCCTTTAAAAAGTGTGCACAACCACATATTTTTCCGTTGAATGTATTTTTCCGTGATTTCGATTCAAATTTGTTTACACGTATGTGTACTAGCGCATTTACGCTTATATACTTAAACAATTTTTTTTTTATATTTATTCGGTACGATTTATTTTTACTTCAACAGAATGGGTTCGTTTAATCAAAGTAGACACTAATGTTATTTTTTTTCTATTTTTTTATTGCATTCTTTTGAGGTTGCCTTATGTGTAGTCACTGTGCTGAGAGTAAAGGGTTTATTGAATTATTTAAATATATAGACAACGTCGTAATTGTTAATAAGCTTGTGACAAACTTTGTAAATAAACATCAGAATTTGCAACAACATTTATTCGTCGAGTTAAGCGTTTTCAAGTGCACTCTCACACTTTTGCACATACATACATACAATACAGTAATTTTGGGAGGCACGTCATTGACTTTGTTGTTGTTTATTCTTTTGATTTTGTGTATTTGTTTGTGTTTACTTTATATATTTCAAAACAATTTTCACTGGTTATTATGACATCTAGATCCTTTATGGGTTAATGCTGAGTTTGATCAGAAGCTGCCCATGAGATTCAAATAGTTTTACATTTAAGTAAGTTTAGGGTCTGTCTTCTTCTTTTACGCTTAAAGCATATTAAATTCAATTCAAGCCATCCTTAAAACATTTAAAAATAATATGCCTTTAGGCAGCCATAAACCCGTCGCATAAATTATAAAAAAAACACACACATGCACGTTAGGAAAATAAATTTATTTAATTTTTAATAGTTATTTTAAAGCAATGGAAAAGCGTTGTGTTATGCTTTAATTGTTGTAGCTTTAAATTGGAAAAGTACTTTCTCTACATTTTTCCATATTCACACTTTGCATTTTATATGCTTTAATGGTTATAGCTACGGCTAGCCAGTCTTTAAGTACTCTACCACCACACTAACACTAACTAATATCACTAAAGTCACTTACGGTACACACACACAGAAGTACATGCGTAACTGTTTATCTATCGACCGCTTATTTGTCGCAGCGTTTTGCGAACCATGCACTTCGATATCCTGTTGATGACTGAATTCGCTTCGACTTGTCTATTGAATGTAACTCCTGTTACCAAATCGCTTATATATAAAACCGATTACATTTGTTTTCAGCTTTGTTGTTGTTTTCCATATTTATTAAAGTAAGATTGTTACTCGCTTTTTTGTTATCCTTTCCTGCCTCTCTTATTGTTGTATTAGTCATACAACCGAATACACGCAGCCACTGTCACATACATAATTATATATGTTCAAATTACAAATGTATTGTTTTTGCAGCGAATTCGTTGCAGCCTTTTAGGCGCATGCTCGTTTGTTCCGGTACATTTAGTGAGCAATATGCTGAGTCGTTGCGAGAGCGTTGAGTATCGCTTGTTGTTGATGCTGTTGTTCGTTAATTTGAATTTTAGAAATAACGGCAGACTTGAAAATGCAGAGTTGAAATGAATGGTAGCGTATAGAAAGTAGTGAGCTCATATAAATATTTGATAATTACCGATATTTTAGGTGAGATATTTCATCTAAGAGATATGTTAGACTAAACTGCTCCAAGAGGAAATCAATTTTCATTGCAAAATGTATTTTTTTTTTTTTAGTTGAAGCAATGAAATAAAGGTCATAGGACGATACGTAGTTGTAGTGAATCGACTCCACATATTTTTAGGAAATAGCGATAACAAGAAAATACTTTGATGTTGCCAATTTCAGATCTCTCTCTTGTTTCAAATATTTTGTTTTAAATAAAGTTAAGGTACTTGTAAAGACCTGGAAGATTTCAGGCTAAATTTTTTCATAGAGTATCTCCAGATAATCAGAATCTGAGATTACAAATAATTGTTCGGAGGCTTTTGTATACTCTGGCTCTTCGCAATTTAATTGGACGTTAACAATGTTAACTAAGTGGCCACCTTTACTGGCTTCAGCAGAACTATCTAATTTTGCTGCGTTTTTTCAATAATTTCTTTGAGATTATTGGTAAGAATGATTAAGGTTGCTAATGCTTATCCTACATGCACTTAAAACCACAAGTAATTTTCTTACAATGCCTTGCAGAAGATTTCAATACCGGAGCAGACTCTTGTAGGACACCAAGAGGTGATCAAGCCACCGATGCCCTGTGTATATTGAATTCATGGATGGAACACTTCCTCAGCCTGTTGAACGGCAGTGAAAATGGAGCATCCGGAGATGGCGAACCCTTAATCTCAAAATATGATGATGGGACAGACTTGACCATGCCGAGCTTCGAACAGAGATTGCCCGCCTAAAGAACAACAAAGCAACTGGAGCTGACGACCTACCGGCAGAACTATTCAAACATGGCGGTGAAGAGCTGAAAGGTGCTTCAACTACTTTGCAGGATTCGGTCGGACGAAAGCATTCCCGGCAATTGGAATCTAAGTGTGCTCCAATAAACTGATTGGACCTTATCAGTGTGGATTTGGACCTGGTAAATCAACCATTGACCAGAAAATCATCAAATGCCAAATATTGGAAGCGACACATGAAAGAGGGTCGACACACACCACCTTTTCGTCGACTTTAAAACACCCTTCAACAGCACGAAAAGGAGCTGCCTCTATGCCGCTATGTCTGAATTTGGTATCCCCGCAAAACTTATACGGCTGTGTAAGCTGACGTTAAGCAACACTAAAAGCTTCGTCAGTATCGGAAAGGACTTCTCCGAGCCGCTCGATACCAAGCGAGGTTTCAGAAAAGGTGAGTATCTTACGTGTAACTTGTTTAATTTAATGCTGGAGAAAATAATACAAGCTGCAGAGCTAAATAGAGAAGATACAATCTTCTATAAGAGTGTACAGCTGCTGGTGTATGCCGATGATATTGACATAACTGGCCTCAACAACCGCGCCGTGAGTTCAGCTTACTTAAGACTGGATAAGAAAGCGAGAGATATGGGTCTGGTAGTGAATGAAGGCAAGACGAAATATCTCCTGTCATCAAACAAACAGTCATCGCACTCGCGACACGGCTCCCACGTCACTGTTGACAGTCATAACTTCGAGGTCGTAGATAATTTCGCCTATCTAGGAACCTAGGATCTATCAAAACAACAATCACGTCAGCCAGGAAATCCAGCGCAGAATCACTCTCGCCAACAGGTGCTACTTTGAATTAAAGTAAAATTCCCTCTCGACGAACGAAAACCAAACTCTACAAGTCCCTCATCGTTCCCGTCCTTCTCTATGGTGGCGAAGCATGAACGAAGACAACATCTGATGAGTCGGCATTAGAAGTTTTCGAGAGAAAAGTTTTGCGTAAGACTTATGGTCCTTTGGGAGTGGGGAGCGGTGAATACAGCATCCGATGGAATTATGAGCTCTACGAGTTATACGGCGACATTGACATAGTTCACCGAGTCAAGAGTTAGCGGCTGCGTTGGCTAGGTCATGTGGTCCGGATGGATAAGAATACTACAGCTCTGAAAATTTTCCATGCAGCACCTGCCGATGGAAGCAGAGGAAGAGTAAGATCTCCACTCTGTTGGTAGAGAACGACTCGGATATAATCGCGAAGGCGTTGTCTACGCCAGTAAAGTAAGTAAGTAAAGTAATATATGGATCGATTTCACACCACATTTACTCTTGAATCCGCGTCGCAGGTTTGATAAATCGACCAAAAAACAGATTACCACCGATCCCGATTTTTACCAATATATTTTGTTCAGACATGAAGCTGGGTTTTGGTTGAACAGGTACAGTGATATGCCCATTTGTTACATTTGGGGTGATGTTAATCCGCAAGGCATTTTTCGGACGCTGTTTGTCACTGTTTGATAGTAATACGGTCAATGAGGAACGTCATAGAATCATGACTAATGAAGGAGGTCGAAGAGGACGACCTTTGGTTCTAACAATTTATTGAAAGAAATTTTAGTGAGTTTATTATCTCGCGTTGTGGGACTGTAGCTGGCCGCCAACAATCGGGGGTTACATCCCGCATTACCGCTGGACTGCGTTATTGTTTACATACGTCGCAATTGCTGCAAAAAGAGGTCTAATGTTGGGACTTTTGGATTGAATTTATTCAAGCATTAAAACATAATGACAAACCGTTATATTTGTTATAAAGGTAAATTTTTGTCTTAATATTACGGTCTCTCTCTTTTATATTTTAGGAGCGCTTTTGTTAAATTTAAGTTTAATTTTTTTTTAATAAAACTCGAAGTGATGCCAAAAATTTCTTAAAATAGGATTGACTATTAGCTTTAAAAATGATTTAGTTTTTTCAAATATTTTTTATCATACTTTTCCAAAGAGAGTTTGTTCGTGAAATCCTGAAAAATGCAACCCTCTCTCTAGTGCTCATGAAACAAAGCTACTGAAAACCCGTTGCACATATATATAAAAACTGGCGCTTTTTTCGCACAATGCGCTGCTCTCATAATCTCTCTTTTCCACTTTTAGACATGTCATTTGACACTTACCGGCACAAGCCGGGACGTTGCTCCCTGGTAGCACACGTTTTCTCAGTAAAACGTGCCGCAAATGACAAACAAACAATTCACCCAGTATCAACTAGCTCTTTGACCCAGACAAAGATGTACAGCGATTAAGCGTACGTACTTTTGCGTCTGTGGAAATAGTAAAATTGTATAATAAATAGTTGTAAAGAAGAAACTATTTGCTGGTGGCTTGCTTATGTAGCTGTTTAAGTTTATTTATTTTTATTTAAAAAAGGTAGTATTTGAAGTGGGAATAATTATTTACGTATAGCTGGCGCTTTATAATAGCTGAAGCGTTTTTTGGCTCTGCTCCTCCTGCAGTACATTCAAAGCCACCTCAGAACCGCTGATGGATTTTCCAGAGTAGTTTGATATTTCATATCAGAATCATATGAAGAGAGGTTAGAATTCTTTTTTCCATTATTTTTTGACATTGATCAGGTGTATAGAAAATCCCCTAAAAGCTTTTTGTTTGCGTGGTTATTTTTGTATTTGCTTGTTCAAGGAGCATTGTGAGAGCGACAGTCTACTAGGGTATTAAGTGGTATTGCGCACTGACGTGGGCAGAGTTAAAGCGCCCTTACCCTTAAAGGCAAAATTTTAAACATGCGAGAATTTCGCATACATTGTTTGTGCACGTACTTACATATATGTACATACGAGTATGTGACATAATAAGGATAAAACAGCTGCAGTGATTACGAAACTGTGACAAGTTACTGCAGATGTCGCTCCGAAATTGTGTCACTACGACGATATTATTGTTATTATTATTGTTTTATTTTAGGCTTGTTATTGTAGATGATCCAATTTTATATATTATATTTTGAGTGTGTTTGTGGTATACTTTATCAAGGGGTGACGCTAAGTACAGCTAAGCTTGGCGGTTTTTTTTTTTGAATTAAAATATGTAAATATAAATAGATATGTTAGAAAAAAGTTATTGTTTTTTGTCTATATTAACTAGTTCTATTAAACAATATTTTTTAATGATTTGTGAGAGTTATCGCCAAAAAAAACGAAAAATTTATTAAAATTGAGCTGAGTCTGAAATGCAACTATTTACATTGAAAAGAGCTTCAAAGTTAGAGGAATAAATATTTCACTTTTTTTAACCTCTCTTGATATATAAAGTCTGAGTTAATGGCAAAAGTTAATTGAAAATAGCAACATATGATGACTTACATTGAGGACTTTACAATTCAAGTGTAAGCCTAATGGATTATTGTGGGTGTATGATTTCTCTTTAGTAAACGGAAAAATTTGAAAATAAAGTAGATCTTAGAATAGATTCTCACAGATGCGTGACAATGGACAAGAATGCGATTATTCAAACACATTTCTAGTTAATAACCCTTAAAAAATTTTACTAAGGTTGAATGTGTAGAAAATACATTCGAGAAAGCTTTGGAACTGCAAAAAGAATGCACTAGCAATCGAAAACAGTTAGCTTTCTACCCAATTAAGCATTTATATTCTACATTAAAATAAATACGGAAATGTTTTCTAAGATGTATCTGCTATCACGGGTCGCTTCTATCATTACTTTTTTGAAGCAAATATCGCCGTAAAACCAAATCTTATTTTGGAAAGAATTACCTAACCATTGAGCTCTGTGTACTTTTGTACCAACAGTATTCTGGCATACCCTATGCTCCCCTAAAGTCGTCTAAGGTTGCTAAACTTTTGATGAAAATTCGCTGAAAAGTAAACTGCACGGATCTTTTGCTACCAGCAACAACAATTTTCCTTATTTCAGCTAATGAGTTTTCATTTTATAGGGATCATATTGCATATGCTGTTTGGACACAAGTGAAATGAATAGCATAAAGGTGAATAGATATTATTTGATGCGAGCCATAGAGGCAAATTGGAAAGAAATTTCACCTTAATTTGTTAGGTAATTTGTCAGATGCGACTGCAATAGCCGAGTGGTGAGCCTAACAATGATCCACCAACATCCAAAATTAAAGAAAACTAATTTGTCTAATTGTGGTGGGGAATGTCAAGCCCTCCGAGTGTATTACTGACCTGAAATAAAGGCTCCTCATAAAAAAGAACCATCAGCCGTTCGAAGGCGGCTAATAATAAACTGTAGGTTCTCCCATTGGGTGGAAGAATATTAAGAAGCACCCTACAAATTGGAGGAGGAGCTCGGCGCCTCATTTAGCTCTTTAAAAGCGGTATTCAGACCTGATTGAGGTACACGGATATCCATTTTGCGGTTTGGAAAATAAATGTAAATCAAATGCATTTCAAATAATTTTTTTGACGAATTTATTTTTTTTTTATTACAAAGTTTGGAACACTACATTACTCAAATGATACCCTCTCGAAACTTCGTTCCTTTTCAGGTAATTTTTGCCTACGTTTTTGAAGATTTTAAGGCGTATCTCATCCGTAATTTGACGAATATTGCTTTCCAAGTACTCAAGAGTTAACGGTTTATCCGCATAAACACGGTCTTCCACGTAGCCTCACGAAAAAGGTTCAATGGTATCAAATTGTCCGAAGTCGGTAGCAAATTGACATCGCCTAGACAAGAGATTCCTCGGTCGAGAAGTTTCACTCGCAATGAAGCCATGTTTGCTCGTGTTGTGTGGCATGTGGCACCATCTTGTTGAAATTGTATTTTGTCCAAGTTGCGCTTTTCAATTTTAGGCCAAAAAATCAGATATCGCTCGACCATAACGCAGCGAATTGACAGCGACAGTCTTGCCATTGTAGTTTTCCAAGGAGTTAAGTCCAATCACACTTTGTTTTGGGTGTATTGGCTTGGTGAGAAATATACCTCGTTACTGAAGAAAATGTTATCCACTGCTTGAGCAAGAACCCAATCGACAAAGACAAATGTACGGCAGTGGGAATGCTCAACCGGCTTCAGTTGTTGTGTGAGCTAGACTTTAAATGGATGCAGATGTGAGTCCAAGTACGAAAACCACTACAAGGACTTACAATATCTGGAGCCGATGTGGTATTTGCCATTTGTTGAGAAGTTAAAGCCAGTTTCTTCTTATTGATATTTATCATTTCTGCTTTTTTATGTTTAAAATTGATGATGGCGCCAGAAACCAAATTTAATATATTATTGCTCCGTAAAGCCCGTCGTCTTGATATTGTTGCGGTGTTTTTATATGCCATTTTAGATGGCAGTAATGCAGGAAGCTGAGGTTAACATTGACAAGAAAAAGCAAAATATGAAGGCAAATATATGGGAATCAATCAACAGCTAGCTTGGTGAGGTGGTGGATCGATTCCGACAGCCGTGATACTTAGCGATTTGCTTGATCTAAAGCAAAGGAAAAGTGAGTGGAATGTTTATTGTTGATATACGTATACTTACATGTTTTACCATATCCAGCAGAATTTACTCACGTTTGGAAAATTTTATTTTTAAGTAAGACCTTCTATTTTAATTAGTAAAATAAATGAAAGCGGCTTAATTAAACAATAAAACACTTCCGCCACAAGTTCCAAATTTTTTCATGCAATCAAACATCAAAGAGTAATTTTCACTCGATGCACTCATACAACTTCCGCTGCTTTGTTGGTGACTAATAACGTCAGCCCTTTGATATTTTCTGTTATTCATTATTGCCATGTTATTCCTTAGCTCTTCGCATCTGCATCAGGCTTATATACAAATATACCTATGCATATATCTATGTATATAATATCTCTTCCTTAGTCTTTCTTTACTCTCATCTGTTTGTTATTTTTTCGTCTTAAGTGATTTCCGCACACACCCACGAGAGTGAGTGTCTCATATTTCATGGGTTTCCTTTCTATTGTTCTTCGCAGCCAATAATTTTCTTTGCTAGAATTTTGTTTATATTATTTTTCTGCTTCCTTTATGTGAAGTTACATACAAACATACATATATTTAATTCTCTGATGTATCTATAACTTATTAATATTGTTAACAGTTGACATCTGCTCCAATTTTCAGTCAAATAGATTTGTTGTTGCTTGCTGACTTCGCTGTCATTTTTCAATTACTTCTTGCTTTTTGTGCTATTTTGATCTGTTGTAACTTGCGCCATATTTATTTGTATTCCCGAATAGGAGAAACCACCACCAATAACTGTCAATATATGTTTTGTTTAATATTTGAAAATCTCTTGAGAAAATCTATTTCGATTTCAGGCAGCGGAATATATTTTTATTGTTTGCAATACTTCTGCAGGCATCTCAATAATTGGCCACCATAGATGTTTGTAACTACATATACATATATCTATATATTTAAATAAGAACTTTTATACCTATATTATTTTTTAAATAAAATTTATTTCACAAAAAGTTTAATGTTTGAAAATGAAAATTATAATTTTTGAAATGTCTGAAATTGAAAATTATAGTTTTTCAAACAGTGAAAATATTTGAAGTCGAAAATTTAGTAACATAAATTTTAGAAAAGTTCAAAATAGCAAGTTACAAATGTTAAAGTAGACTCCTACAGCCACCATGTCGTATGAGTGATTAAAACAGAATTCCCCTCCCTTTCAAGTTCATTACCATTTTTCCTAATACAAGCTGCAGTACAATTTGCTATTTTTGGAATTATTAAAACAGCTAGTTGTTATCCATTTAATATTTAGAAAATATGGATAAGTACATTACGCAGCGGATGTCTAGTCTCTGAATTTTATTTTTATACTTACGAGAATACGAACATATTAACTTCGGGGTGAAGTATGTGAATAAGTACTAGAAAGAGGAGAGATAGGTCAAGCAAAATTTATACCCATCTGCTCAGATTGATGAGTTGAAATGACTTAGCCAAGTCCCTCTTTCAGTCAGTTTTTGAAATATTTCATCCAAACTTTATAGGGATATTTATTATGTACAATATATAATATAATTGGCGCTTTATAACCGCTGAGGCGATTTTCGGCCGAGCTCCTCCCCTAATTTGTGGTTTTGAATCTTGATGTATATATATGAGAGTACACTAAGCCGCCTTCGAAAGGCTGATGCTTTTTTATGAGAAGTCCTTATTTCATATACACTCGGAGGGGTTAACATTCCCTGGCGAGGGCCGATCGCAATTAAAAAATTTCACATAGTAATTTATTTAAATTTATTTTATATAACTTTTTGGATATTGTTCGTACCAGAATTTAAAGCCGGACCTTCCGAATGGCAGTACGCAATAACAATGCAATAGACCCCATACAACCGATTTGTTCAGGTATGAGTTTACATATTATGAGGCTATAGCACCCTAGCGAGAAGGCAATTACCTCGATCATTGGAGTATTTTTTTTTTGTAAATTACAGATTTTATGCAGACTGTAAGGTTATGTTGTAGTTGAGTTCCCGGCCAGGTATGCGTGGGGTTCAGCGATTGTCAGGCAGTTCGCCTAGAACAAATATCACCAATCTCTACAGGAGATGGTCAAATAAAACAAATTAACGCTTACTTGGATTAGAAGCAATAAGGGTATAGTAAAAAGTGTAGAGGAGGTAAACTTAACAAGTTTTTCTTCATAAAGAACGAACTGGTTTATCTTTATCTACATCTAAGCTGCCACCAGCAAACATAATCGAAATGGGTTGGAAGCTGCTAGCTAGAGGTATTGGAAGTAAGGTTCTTGAGGCTTTTTTAAAGTAGTATCGTTTAACCTAATTAAATTTATAAGAAAATCGAAGTGGATGGATTGAGTCAACAACGTAGTGTCAAAATGCCTCAGAACTGATCTAAAGATATTAACACTTCCGCAGCGATATTTCAACGGAATGTGTCCGTAAGATTCTCGAATAATAATTAAAACTATATGGAATATCAATTTAAATTTTTTTTCGTCGGAAAACGAAACAAAAACAATGGTAGAGGGGGCCTCATGATGGGTTATATCTAGCAGCGGTACTTCTTCCTTCGGTATTTTCTTTTTTTGACTTGATTTAAAGTAGTAGCCCGGTGTGATGGGCTCAAAAAATCTTTTTTTTTACATTTTTTAATAGAAAAACCTTTCAAAAATATACTGTAAAATTTCCAGACTGAAATTTTTCATATTTTTGAAGTTATATCCACAAAAAAGAGTGCACCGTAGTGTGTAAGATTGAAGTGAAGGTCAAACAGCCAGTGACTACGCTGACATTGTAGCCAATACACGAATTTTACGGATGGAGAAAACTTCAAGAAGCCAACAGTAAAGAGGCCAGAACTTTACGCAGGGCTCTGAAAGGTGCTGAAAATGATAATTTTGAGAAAACAGAAGGATTGCCCTATTCATCAGGCATAGCTGATTGATTTATGTAAGTATTATTTGTTGTCAAAACTTTGAACGTGTTTTTCTAGAAACTATGTTTTTACAATTTCGGGGAAACACTGGCGAGGAACTATATAACCAATTTGGCTGGCAATTTAACCCGTTATTCTAGATACATATAGCTAAATACTAAATCTTTCAAACGTTTAATTTTTTGATAATTTATTAATTTTTTTAAACAATTTGTCAACAATTAAATAACGATTTTCAGTACTTTTTTTCACAAGTCCACCATTTAATTTTTTTATGCATGTTCACTAGAGTGAACTATAAACAATAATAATCTCTTAGATTTTCTTATTTCAGATGACTATAAAAAGCTATGTGCTTCTCCGAAACCACTCAACGTTCCTTCGAGGACTCCACTTCAATACAAGAATTTTTGACGAAATCAATATTAAGTAAAAAAATTTGTGTATGCTTGAAGGTAGCAATAGGAACATGTAAAAAATTACAAAACGATCGAATATCTTTTGCCTGCTAAAAAAAATTCACAAAAAAATGTCGAAATTTCAACCGTCACACCGGGCTAACCAATAAAATCGAAATCATCGCTGTATTAGAAGAAGGTCAAGAAAGGCTTGGTGTAATTACAGTTGATCTTCTCAGTCAGAAGCGAAGTTATGCACCTGCCTCTGAGCAACCAAGAACATGCTTTAACAAACATGGCGAAGATTCAACGTTGAAATGCTACAATAACAACAGACAGCCAAATAGTTTTCTACTCGACTTGCAAGCCTCCTCTCTGAGAACACTCATAAATAGTTTGCTAAAGGTATAGATGCAAATAAAAGTATTGGTCTTCAACAAGGTCGAAAGTAGAGGCATTACGAAGAGGATTGCCGTAGAGCAAAGAAAAAAGATTGAATACCTTGCAAAGTTGAGATCACTCGCCATGCGAACTATATGAGAAAGATAAAGAGAGTTGAGTAAGTAAGCAAGACGCATTTGGACTGAGTAGGTAAATGAAAAGTAGAGTTCTCTTTCGTCAAAGCTCTCCATGCAGTACAAGTTACTAATCGCTTAAGTCCTATTTTATGTTAAAGATACGTGAACATTAACAGCATCCTTTTAGTTAGCCTTGAGGTGAATACTGCAAAAGGTGGAACGATAAGCTGTGTGAGATATGTAAGGACATTGACATAGTTAAACGACTCACGTCGGATGGGCAAAAATACTCCGGCTTTGAAAATTGTCGACATAGTACCAGCTGAAATTCTCCACTCTCATATAATAATCAGGTAGAGAGAGTCCAGGCTTAACTTGGTGTCTCTAATTGGCTCCGAATTGCTAAGCCACTGACGCCCTATTGCGGTAAGCGGTGCCAACGCTAATTATAAAAAAAGGAGTTTTCGCTTTAAAATAAAATATGTTATTAACTTTTATTTCGAAGATGGCGGCTTCTCACAAAATATTTCACATCGATGAATTTCATTTTAGTATAAAAACGGCGACCGCGATAGCCGAGTGGTTAGTATTGTGTATTAAAATTTGAAAAGCTATGGCTGGATGGCTGTCCATATTTGATTTAAGATCCAAAATTATTGAAAAATAATTTTTCTATAATAAATTCACTCGGGGGATTTGTAAATAAGCCGAATTGTCCTATTTGGGCTCTGAGAAAAAACTAACTACCTGCTGCGCTCTTCGGTTCGTAGGTGCGGTAGGACCTTACTTCTTTGAAAATGCCAATGGTGAGACCGTCACTATAGATCCGGGTATTATAGTCGTTTGGAGCGCGTAAAATTTTATAGCGAGAGAAATATTTCGTCTTTGCGCTGGGGGGCCACGCAAAAGACCATGTTTATGCGGATAAACCATTAACTTTGGAGCACTTGAAAACCAACATTCGTCAAGTTATGTCTGAGACACCGCCCAATATGGGCAAAAAAGTGGTCGAAAATTATCTTAATTTTTTTTTGATTAGCTAAAAATATTCGAATCTTCTAGAATAGGGAACAAAAGGTCTAATACGAGTCCTTTAACCGAGCGCAGTGGGCCACTCCAATATAAATATATTTTGTAGTCTCAAAACTTTAAATGCATTTTACTTGATTCACGTTTTTTGTTGTTGGCTCGCAGCATAACACAAACAATTTGCAATATTTTCTATTGGCTTTTTTGGTACTTTATGTGCTGCAAACCACTGAGCTCCTAGAAGAAAAATCCTTTTACAAAAATGTCCATAATTCCGCCATTTTAAAATATTTTTTGTTATGAATTAAATTTTTCTATTTAAATATGAAACTACACAATAAAATATCAATACAATTAGCTTTTCTTTCCACATAAAAAAAAAAAATTCTAGAAAAGAAGGAGTTTTTTCCGCAGTTACAGTGGTCTTACCCCTTAAATGGATGGATGTTAGCAAAAATTCGCTAGGCGTTTATTTGAATAATGTAGTGTTTCACTTATAATGCTAACTAAAAAAAAAAAAAATATTTTAAACGCATTATATTTTCCAAACTGCAAAATGTGTCAGGTAAACCTTTAAATTTCCCCAAACAACTGACAATAAATTAATTTCGTTTTTAGTTTTAATATTTTTATTCTTAATTAATTTTTAATTACTCTATATGGTTTATGTCTTATTATAGTATGATTTTTTTGTTGTTAATTTTTACATATATTTAATAGTTAATGTTTTACATACTTATATACACATTTATGTATTTATTTCACTAATTTATTAGAATTTCCAATGCTAACAATTTTATTTACTTATTCTAACAAAGATTTACTAATACAAACATAACAATAATTAACTATATTTCGTAAATAAATATATACATATGTATGCATTTACTTATATGCATGTAGAAATATATAAAAATATACAAGATTTTTGAGAATTAATATATGTAATTAATCAAAAGGTATTAAGTTTCGAAAAATTTTTTTGTGGGAGAATGACAAATAAATTTGAAATTATGTTAAAACGGAAGCATTAACAATATACTACAATAAATATTTTACATACATACGTGTATGTACATACATATTATGTATGTACCATATATGCACATTGTGTGTGTATTTTTTTTATAAATATATGAATAGTTTAGTATAGTTCAGTTATAAAAAAGTACTTTACAAAAATATCTAAATACATATACGTGTATGTATGTATATTATACATACACACATACAATTGATGTATCTGTGATACGACGACACAAACAATTTGATTGGATGTGCACTTCTGCATTGCACTTCATTATTATTTCCCACACATTTATGTATTCTATATCACTAATAATAAATCGATTATCATTTGTGGTTGCCAGTTTAAGTGCAGTTTGGCATTAGATATAATGAATTAAAAAAAATAGAAAAAAAATGTATTAGCAAGTGCTGAAAAACATAAAGTGTCATAAATGAGATATTACTTTGTTTAATGTCTAGCTGATTTTTCTGATTATTTTGTTTTTTTTTTTACTTTTATTAAAAAAAAATTTTCTGGCTTTAATTTTACTTTTAATTATATTAGATTGATTTCACATTCAATATAGCACATATTTTATTGCTTTTTGTTGGGCTGCAGTTGAATAATTCAATAATTTAATGGACGTTCATAATGAGACTTTTTTATATAAATAAATAAAATATTTTCTCCAACCATGTACAAGTATATTTTTGGTTAAAATTACTCGAAAATTAGCGAAATTGAAAAAAAGAAACAACTTTTATTCTATCAAAATATGCAAAACTATTAATGAATGTTTTTGTTTTAGCACATTAAGCACATTTATGTGAATTTAAAAAAAAATATTTTATGAAATAAATATGTTTTTATTAACAGATCTTTGTTTTTTTCTAAAACTTGTGTTTATTTGCTATACCTTTTAAAGTATTACATATTTGATGAAATAAAACCAAATTGAATTAAACAAATACACACAGACACACACTTTTTACTGCTTTCTAAACTCCAAATAAAAAAAACCTTTTTTTTCATCATTTATATTTCTATGCGCAAAAAAAATTGTTTCTATAAAAATATATATAACAATTTATTGAGTGTTTTTTGGTTTTAGCAGATTAAGCACATTTATATCAGTTTTATAAAATATTTTATTACAAAAAATAAAGTATTGTTAACATATCTTTGTTTTTTTCTAAAATATTTGACAAAATAAAACGAAATTGCATTAAACAAAAACACACACATACACACACTTTTTACTGCTTTCAGTATTATTACTCTAAAACAGAAAAAAAGTCTACTTATTCATCATTTATATACCTATGCGCAAAAAAAGTTGTTTGTTCATATTTTAAAGAATTTCTACTTTTTGTTGTGTTTTTTGTTGCTTTAATGCATATAATTTTAAATTTTTTCACATAATTTCGATATAAAAACATTTGAAGTAATAGTAAGTATTGTTTTTTTAGAAGTATATTTTTCAATGAGACAAACTTCTTTCGGAGCTGGTCTTCTTGATTTTATACTCATTTTGGTTTGCCCAGCCGTCGCGCTCATCTATTGGAGCTGTTTCCATCACTTTATGGAAGTTTTGGGGAAGAATTTTGGTTTGGGGCTTACAACAACCAACGGTTGAAGCTGGGATTGAGGTAAATGGATATTCCGTCGAGGAGGTTTTTTCTCGTGCACTCATGTAGCGCCCATATATTGAGCTGTTTTTGGTTCAAAGATGAGATCCTGGGTAATCGAAGCAGTGCTCGCATAACAGTCAAATATAACGATTTCTGTTTTTTTTTATCGACATTTTTGACACTTAGCCTTCTACTCCGTGGTGCATTTTTTACATTAAAATTACCCGAACGAAATCGACGAAACCGATATTCTACATGATTGACCTTATAGTATCAGGACAATAATAAACGTTCTGATTTACAGCTGCCAGACCTGCGTTTACGCCTTTTACGTAGCAAAATTGTAAGAATAGAGCGTATTTTCTCTTTGGTGGCGTCCATCTTTGATCCACACTTTCATTCTATTATGTTTTTTGTACAAAATATCATCTTTCTAATGCCATCTAGTAATCCAATCGCACTAATTGAATGCAAGGTATTGATCACTAAAGCCATGTATTACAATAATAATGGGTGACCTTTTACTTGATCTGATACATCTAGACATATCACTTAAGCCAGGATATAACAGAAAACTGCTTTAAATTCAAATGAGTTACGCTGATCAGCAGCAGTTCAAATGTAGGCTTGTAATCTATGTATATTCTTCGGAATAATGAATGCACTGAGTCCTGACGCGGAAGTACAGAAGTCGATGATACTCTTTACTTGGAAGCTTATTATTAATTGTTATTAATTCAGCTACTTGTCCGACACTGATGCAAAGGAGATGAAGCTCCCAGCATAAAGAGAGGTTATGGTTGATGAACATACTTAAATATTCTCGGTCATAAATGGTGCTTTGTAGCCGCCGAAGCGATTTTCGAACAAGCTGTTTTTTCAACCTACCTACCTTTGGCCTACGGTTTATGTCAAGCCGCGCCTGACCGACTTCATTCATGTCAGAAATACACTCGGGAATTCGAAAATCTTGTTATAGGCGACTTTTGATCCCAACAAAACGGCGCTACATGTGGCATGGCTTCGAAGATCGTGTGATTTAACATCGCTGAACTATTTTTTGTTGGTTTATTAAAAGTCGGTTGTCTGCATAGATACACCCGAGGCTATTGACGACTTGAAAGGTAATGTTTTGTATATTACTGATGCCATACAAAACCAATTGCTGCAAAAGGTGGTTGATAGTTAAATAAAAATGCTATAAAAATACATGCATTTTGTTTTTTTTTTAACCACATATCTAAAAACACTCTTTAGTTATTATTAATATAATAATATATATATATATATGTATGTATATTATTTATACGATTTGGGATGTTCATTGGATGTAACAAAAATTACTATTTTTTGACAAAAGCTTTGACATAGCGGATGGAGAGCTTTTCCAAAGCTTTCTGATTTCGCATTGAAGTGTTACTCATACATGTAGATATATATAAAATATTTAGATATTATTTGTATTAAAAGGCTTTAAAAAATGTGTAGCTACGGTTGTTCCAAAAGTTTTCCACCGTTAATTAATGACCATTAATTTATTTTTAGATTCAACAATATGCCATTATAAATTAAAAGATGTTAAAAAAATTAATTATACGCGAAAGCTTTGAAAGATTTAAAGCTTTTACTTTTACATCGAAAAGTTCATTTCTAATGCGTAAAAGCTGACTTTGATCATTATGTTATCTGACATTTTATGCAAAATTAAGAAACAAAAAACATTTAAATATCATAGATTTAGTGAGGTATTTTACTGAAAGCTTTAAAGCTTCCATTTTCATTATGGCAAATCAGGTTGAATTAAATATTATATTATTTATATATATTCATACTTTCGTGAAATCACGGCTGCTCATTAAATTTAAATTAGAGCATTTTTTGCCATTTGATGATAATAACTTTTTATTTAAAAAAGATCAATTTTAATTTTAATATTAAAAATAAACTCAAGCCGTTTCGATGACGTTAGCCTCCAACTGCTTTCTACTTTCAAAGTATTATGAAAACTAAATGTTTATTCTGCTATCTGTTCGCACTTTATATAATGTTTTTTCATCACTACAAAAAAATAAGAAATTCACTTTCTCTGCAAGGACTAAAAGTTCACTTCACACTTTGCAGATTTTCACTTTTCAAAGTATTTTTCTTTTTGACAAAATTCAACTGAATTGGCACTATTTGTTGCTCGTTTTAAATCGCATTTGCTGGAATCAAGTTGCTGACTTATAAAGCGATTTGCAAGCCGTGCTTTGATGGCTACCCAGTCAACTTAATTCCAGGAAATGCAATTAAAACCATATTCTCACATTTTCGCTTAGCACTTTAGAAAAAATACACACACACTTCACACTCACGATAATCTTTCTAGAAAGGAAAAAGTATAGTATTAATATCATAATATTTAGTGTTTTAGAAAACCATAAGTAAGAAGCACTGTATAAGCTAACTTTGTTAATTTAATTTTTGTTAAATAAATTGTAAGGAAAATAAATGGTTGGGTATAGAACTAATAATGTTAGTTAGTAATTTTTTTTTATATTTTTCATTTAAATCTTGCCATAATTTGAGCAGCTGTGTGAAACTATGGTCTCAAAATTCAATTATTTTAAATCGGCTGTATTAAAGAAAGTAAGAAAAATATTTATTTTGCTTCTTCTAAACATTGTCTTTGTGGTATTCATTTTATTTGCCATTTTTGCAACTGTGTTATTAAAATTTTTGCATTGATTTTTTACGTTTTAACATTTTTCTTTTCAATCTTGCTGTTACTATCTCATTTAATTATAAAATAATCAATATTTTCAAAAAATTAAATTTTTAACTTTCATATAAATGAAAAAAAAAAATGAAATTTCTTTATCACTCATTTTTGTTAGTCTATTTTTTGCTCCTTATGTATTTTGCTCTGTGCGTTGTTTTCACTTTTTCAGAATCACTAACTAAGCGCTCTGTGGGTTATATGTATGTAAGTACATTATTGCTATTTTTACCAATATTAGAGTTTTGTAACATTCGCTTTTTGTTGTCTTACCAATTTTTGCTCTATGTAACAGTCCTCACATTTTTTGTTAGCATTTTATATTTCTATATTTTATAACTAATATACATGAAGATAACTTACATATGGTATTTGGTCTCATTTTGAGTTGTTGAGTGGTTTTACTATATTTTATTATTTTTAATTTTTTTTTATTTTCCAAATTTGAAATTTTATAAGTATTTTCTTTGTATACTAATATTAATGTTTTTCATATTTGTTATTAGTCTTTTTGGTTATAAATGAGCATACTACTATTAGTTAATTGGTAATCATACATTCTTATATTTTTCAAACAATGTTGCCTAAGTTTATTGCTTTGGATTGTCACTAATTCAGTTTTTACAATTTTTTTCTTCACTACGTGTTCTTTAATGCCTATTTATTTATTTATTAATTTTTTTGTTTTGTTTTTTTGTTGTATTGCTTTGAAAAAAATGTTTTTAAGCGTTTCACTCTATCAATGTGAAATTATAATATTTATTTTTTGTCTAATTCAAGAACTAATAATTGTTGGCAATTTAAGGAAGCTACATTGTCATACTTTTTTGTTTGTTTTTTGGAAGAACTAATATAATTAGTTATGCATTTTTGTGCATATCGAAATAAAGATATTAAAATCAAATAAAAATTTGTATGGTTTGGTACAATTTTTAATAAACCGTCTTCATTTGCTTTGATACGTAAGAAGTTCTAATTTGTTGAAGCCTTGCACTAACCAAAATATTTGCTCTTTTAACCATGCAATATGAATTTAACCATCGATTCCCTTGTTAAGCTAGAAATAAATAAAGAAATAAATTATAATAGGTAAAAAAACAATTAATCTTAAACACAATATATATTCTCAATCCTGATTGTTAGTTACCAAATCCATCTCATAATAGAAAACACGTTAAACCTAAATAAATACAGCACGTGTGTTTCGAATTTACTTTATTTACGAATTAAAATTTTGGAAATATTGAGACTACAATAAGTTTGATCTTCAAGTCTTCGGAAATTCAAACAAAAATGTTGTATACACTTTGCCACTTTATTTGGTTGCCAGTCATTGCTTTTGACAGTTTTTTGTTTACTTCAATTTATTTTACTTTAGTTATATTTGTTTTCAAATTCATAATTTTATTTGATTTAATTTTTTTAACTATGTTAGTCCACTTCGTTTTATTTTATTTATTTAATAATAATTATTTTTAATAATTTTTTTTTTCTCAAATATGTATTTTTTATATGTCCCATTATTTTCTATTTAACTTTACTTCAGCTTTGTTTGGTTTACCTTATTTTATTTTAATTTTTATTTTTGTGTTTGTTAAGTTCTTATTTATTTTGTTTTATTTAACAATAAATTACGATGTATATGTCTAATTATGAATTATTTCATTTTATAAAAATTTCTTTTATTTAAATATATATTATTTTATTTATTTTTATTAGTTTTGCTTTAACTTTGATTTTACGACATTTTATGTATTTTTTTTATTTATATGTTGATTTTACTTGTTTATTTTATTTGATTTATTTTATTTTTGTTTTTTATATTTTAGGTTATTGGATAACTGAATTGTATATAACTCATTTTGTTTTTTAATTTTATTAGGATATTTTATTTTATTTCATTTTTATTCTCATTCATTTTATTTTAATTTTTACGTTGTGGATTTATTATTTATTTTATTTTTCTTCATTTTGGTTTATTTAGTTTAGTGTATTTTATTTTATTTTAGTTTATTTACTTTATTTTATTTGATTTCATATTATTTTATTTTATTCCTTTTATTATTATTTCATTTTACCTTATTGTAATTTAGCTTAATTTCATTTAATCAATTTTATTTTATTGCATTAATGTAAAATAATTAAATTAAATTTAATTTTATTCAATTCAATTTAATTTTATTGAATTTAATTTAATTTAACTTAATATTATTTAATTTTATTTATTTTATCTTATTTATTTAATTTTGTTTATTTAATTTTTATTTTAATTTATGTTTATTCTGTTATATTTTATTTTATTTTATTTAGTTTGATGTAATTTAATTTAATTTGATTTAATTTTATTTCTTTTTGTTTCATATTTTTTAATTATTTTTTATTTTATCTTATTTCATTTCAATTAATTTATTTTGATATTATTTTATTTCAGCTTTTTTAGTTCAGTTTATTTTTTTCCAAATAATTTTTTTTTTAAACAAATTTTATATATGCCTCTATTTTGTATTACTTTATTAGTTCTTGTTTTGTTCTATGTTATATTTTTGGTTTAATCTTTCTGTAAACGTACATATATATTGTATTTAATTTTATGTGAATATTTTGTAAATTTGTTATTTAAATTTCGTTTAATTAATTTTTTTTAATTTGAATATATTTTATTTTATTTTTAATATTTTTTTTATTTTATTCTAATCCATCTTGCTTTAGTTTACGTTATTTCTTATTTCAATTTATTTAATTTTATTTTATTTAGTATGTTAGTTATTTTTTTATTTTATTGTAATTTAATTTACTGTATTTTAGTTTATTTGTTTTGCTTTATTTTATTTTATTTCGTTTCTTTAATTTAATAAAATATAGAAACAAAAAATTTTCAGTTCAGCATTTGTATGATTTCCAAAAAGTATTTACATATGGCATGGTAAATTTGCTTAAATTGCATATTTAATTTTTTTTTTAATATTTATTAGCACTAAATGCGTATGCAAGCAATTATGCATCACTCACGTATCTGTGCATACATACACGTACGTATGTATGTTTGGCTTGCTCAGTCGCTTGCACAATTTTTCAATTGTAATTTAAATAGTTTCCCTCTTTTGCACTGATAAATATATATATTTATACAAATATCTTTTTTAATTAGCTAATTAACATTGTTTGCCATTTATTGTATGTACATACATTTATGGAGCATTTTTCCCTTATATTGTACAAGCATTTACATACACGTATGTGAGTAATTTCTAATTAAATGGAATTCTTTATTTGTGAATTGTCTGCTTGTTGATATTGCTTTTGCTGCCTTTTCAGGCATTAAGTAAAAAATAATAATAAATTAAAATCCTCTTTCCACGAGCGAATGTGTACTACTTTTTAGCTATAAAAGCAATTGTAAAGTAATTAAAGTAACAGCGTGCAAATAATTAAAACACTGTAATGCAAAAAATAATAAAACAAAAAACACACAAAGACCAAGGTGTGTGCGAGAAGGAGAGCGTGAGAGCGGTTTGCATTTTTATACATATTTACAGGAGTCGCTTGTTAAATTAATTGAAAGTGATTAAAGTTTTTTTTTTTAATTTTTAATTCCCTCAAATGAAATGCGAGTCAATATAATGGAATATGAAAAAAGTGAATGCAATTTTTTCGTCAACTTCTTTTTTGCATATGATTATATTATTAACAGCAGCATGTTGCTGTTGCACAGCTTAAATGAGAACTTCCGTTGGAAAAAAGAGGTTACGTTTGCGCCTGATTAAAATGACATAAAAATGCGGCAGCTGTTGGCACAGATGCTTCGATTGCTGCTAGCTCAGGTGCACATTTACTAATTAATTAAAACTTGAAAAAAATTATAATAATAAAAAGTTAATAGCACAATTTTATGCATTTACATTATATCCCATTGGTGGATTATGTAAAGGCAGCTTATTGCCAGTAATGGCTCGGTGTGGTGCTGAACAGCGTTAGAAATTAAAAAATACTCGTATATATAACAATTGGAGAAATATAATTAATGTAACAAAAGCAGAAAAAACGAATGTCTAAAGTGCTGATTATTACGAAATTAAATTTGTTGGTATTATGCTTTCCAGAAAAAAATATAATTTTTTATCAACACGTAATAATTTTGTCCAAATTAATTTGTTAAAGCCAAGTCTTTATCTATATATTAACTATGATTTTGATTTTCAAATAGACGCTAATGAGTTAATTGTTAGGAACATCCAAAAAAATTAGGTGCTTCCCACCATTGAAAGAGCTTTCAGCCTTTGAGCTTTTGAGCTTTTGACGTATAAGGAAAATCAACGAAAAATAAACGATTAAATTCAACGTTAATGGTTAATCATTTATATTAGCTTTAACAAAGAAAAACAATTAATCATATAAATAAGAGAGAAATGTATCACAAAGGAGTTAATTAAGTTATTAGTAAAATAATATTTATATAGCTCAAAATAAATAAATAAATAAATAAATAAAAAAAATTAATTAAAAAATAGAGAGCTTAAAATTAAATAACGTAAATAGGATAACGAAGATATTAAAATTGTTTAAATAATTAATAAATGGTACAAACCATGTGAATTAGGAGTATTTTTTGTACATTTAAATCTAGAATAACAAAATAAATAATATAATACAAAAAATCTTCAACAAAAGTAGATAATACGTAAATACGTGTACTTGCCAACTTGTCCTCAAACCGCTCTATACCGGTCCAAACAATCTTCTTTCTAATTTTTATTGATTGAGTATTTATAATCGGAGTAAAAGTGCAAATACAATAATAACAAACAAAACTGATTTTTAGAACATAATGAAAATTTTCAAAATTTTGATGAGAACGTTAGGATTTTTTTTATCCAAAACAAAAAAAAAATAAATAAATAATAAATAAATAAAAAATTCAGCTAATAATAATATTATTGTTCAAAATAATGAAACATTAATTAAAACAATCAAACTTATATCTTTTATTTTACAAAATTATGAATTTAAATCTAAAAATCGTCTAGTCTTTGTAAAAATTTCATTAAAAAATTATAAAACAGATATAATAATTTCTCAAAAACACAAAAATTAATTACGAAAAATTGCTTTTTTATTAAAAGAATATACATTTTATTGAAAATTAATATTTAAAAAATTATTTTTGATCAAAATATAACATGTCAGAATTTTTTTCATATTTTCAATAATAGAAGTATTTGAAATCCACTTCTTACATTGCATACATTCGAAGTAAGTTTTCGAGTAGCATATATTTTAAAAATTCATTTTTCAAATCCTAAAAAAAATTAATTGCTAAAACAAAGTTTAGCTCATTAGTTGAAATAAGGAAATTCCACCAATAAGTATGTAGGCGATAACTGCTAATATCTATGTGCATGAAACTATGAGTTCATGCCTAAAAGTATGCAAAAAGGTAATGTTTAGCAATTAGCCAAAATAATGCCCTTAAGCAGTTATTTTGCCTGCTGATGAGCAAAATGATTTAAAAATATTTAAAATATATGTAAAAACCTTTCGTGCATAAATGCATACAAATCGTTATAATTTTAGCTCAAATACTAAATACTTAAGTAAAGATGGAGAGTAAATAGAATATATTCACTTCCATTAAGATTAAGGCAATTCGGATGGAGTTAGGCATAATACTAAGAAAGCATTAAAGTAAATGTTTTTAAACTTTCAGAGAAGTCATACTTTAAGGGAAAATATTAATTTTTTAAAAGATCATCTGAATTACCAGACATTTCTTCTTATACGTATATACTCGTACTAATGAAAGTGTCATAATTTATCAAACGTTAAGTGGAGATAAAAATAACAAATTTTCGTTTAACATGTGAACGAATTCAGACAATACAAGGAGAGTGGAAGTAATTGGTTCCAATTGCAATTCATAGTTAAATCAAAATCATTTGGGGTCATAAAACTTACTTAGTGTCTGAATTAAAAAAAAAAAAAAATTAACTTATACGTAGGAAACGTAAGGTAGCCTTTTCAGAAAAAAGAAAGTTATTCAACTAATTGGAAAAGTGACTATGAGTAACCACCGTAGCCACTTTGAGTAAATTTTTTATACTCGGTTGAAGCTGTCGATATATACTTTTTATTTTATGTAAATGTTATTTATTAAATTTATTTAGAATTAATTTATTTTAAATTATATAATATTATGTATCAATCCATTTTAATTGGGTTTTATATTAAATTAAATTTAGTTTATTTAAATATATATCTTTTGTTTTCATTATTTTTATATTGATTTATATTACATTATTTTTTGATTTTATTTTATTTCTTTAATTTTATATTATTTTATTTTATATACCTTTAATTATTGTTCTTTTATTTTATTACTGGTTTTGCGGCCTGTACTATGTTAATGTTTGTTACAAGTTAGTTATTCGTATGAATTCAATTTTTATGATAATTAAAATAACATTAAGACAAATGGTAGAAGTGACAGTTGTTTCGGAGATAACCATTTATTATTTTTAATTTTGTTTTATTTGCTTAAATTTTAGTATATACTATTTTATTAAATATTACTTCATTTTATTTGCTTTTATTTTTATTTATTTTATTTTATCTTGCCTCTCTTTACTTTATTTCATATGATTTTATTTGATTTGATTTAAATTATTATATTTTATGTTATATTATATATTTTTTATATTATTTAATTCATTTTTTCATTTTTTTTATATCAATTTATTTTACTTTTTATTATATATTTTTTATTTTCGTTTTACTTCATTTTATTCCACATTTCGTTGTTTTATATTATTTTATATTGTTTTATTTTATTTTATTTTATGTTAATTTTTTTGTTTCATATATTATATTTTACTTTTTTTAATTAATGTAAAATTATTTATATATTTTACAATGTTTTTATTTTATTTCTTATTTTTCCGATTATTAACATAATAATTTACTTCTCTTGGGTTAATTTGATTTCACCTTTTATTTCGTTTAATTTAATTTAATTTATTTTATTTATTTTTATTATATTTTAATTTATTGTTGTTTAATTTATTTTATTTTATTTTAGGTTACTCTATATTATTTAATTTAATTTTTTTTTATTTTCCGATTTTATTTTATTTTATTTTGTTTTATTATTTTATATTTTATTTTATTTTTTCTTATTTTATTTTAGTTAGTTCTGTTTAATTTAAGCTACATTCAATTAATTTAATTTAATTTATTTTAATTGAATTTTAAATAATTTATTTATTTTATCTTATTTCGTTTTACTTTATTCAGTTTAATTTAATTTACATTAGCTTCATTTTACTTAATTTCATTTTATTTTATTCTGTTTTTCTTTATATTACATTTATTTTAGTTTATTTTATTTTAGTTTGGTTTACTTTATATTATTTAATTTTTTTTTATTGTTTTGTAATTTCATTTTATTTCATTTCATATATTTTATTTTATTTTACTTCGTTTTACTTTATATTATTTTATTGTATTTTAATTTATTGTAGTTTAATTTATTTTACTTTATTTTATTTTGCTTAACTATATTTTATATTATTTAAGTTCATTTTATTTTTTTGTTTTTATTTTATTTATATTATTTTAATTTGCTTATTTTTTTATTATATATATATTATAATTTTTTTTTTATTCTACATATTTTTATTTCATTTCATATATTTTATTTTATTATATTTAATTTTATTTTATTTTGCTCTATTTTAGTAAATTAATTTTATTTTTTTTATTTTACTTTATCACTTTATTTTATTTATTTTATTATGTCTTGTTTTATTTTATTTATATTAATTAACATATTTTTATTTCTTTTCAAGTACATATTCTTTTATACATTTTTTTTAATTATACTTTGATTTAATTTTTTTATTTTTTTATTATTTAAGCTTACTTTGGTATATTTTATTTTGTTTTGTATTACGTTTTGATTTGTTTGATATTTTTTATTTCTGTTTTAATTTAATTTAATTTAATTTATTATTTTGCTGTATTTTATGGTATTCTATTTTTTTTTAAATTTATTTAATTTTCTTTTGCTTTCTAAGCCCTTAGACAAATAAATCAAACCTTTGCACAGAAGCTGAAAAATGTAAGATTGTTTCCATTTCCCGGAAGACGCTGGATTAATCGATTCTGAAATCAAGCAATTACTTTTGTTTTTATTGCCATAAGAGATTTATATACACATATACTTACATAGTATAAATAAATAATTAATATATATATATTAAGTTATTAGTATTAGTCAGTTTTTCGTTTGTTTAGTACTCCTATTTTACTAAACTTAACACTCTTTTGCTTAATGACTATGTTTGGTTTCCTCAATTTTTGTTTTACAAACTTTATTTCCAATGTGTAGATTTATTTTTGTATGTAGACTAGAGTATGCCTTAGCAATCCTTCTAAACGTGTGTGTGTGCGTGAGTGTGTTCAGTGCCCTTTGGCGTTGTTACTGTTGTTGTTATAGTTGTCGTTGCGGTTGATATTGTTGCTGTTGTAGTTATTGTTGTCACAGAGGCAGTACTATTGACCAATCCTGCACCTGTTGCTGTTGCTACTGTTATGCTTGTCGTTGTTGTACCTCCTGCTGTTGTTGTTACAGTTGCTGGTGTCGTCGTATTTTTATTGCTTTTATTCCATTTCTTCACATACGCTAACGGTATTTCGATTTGAATCTGTTGCGGCTCATCATCATCACCCACATTTGCATGCCTACCATCACCGCCTCCCTGCCCACCCTTCAATTCCGCAACATTCAACTCTTGACCAGCATTTGGCTTAATATCGAGCAAACGCTTGCCCACGTATGAGGGTAGAGGAAGTGGCGCCAACTGATGCATGCCCGAACCGCCAACGCCGGTGGCAGTACGGAGTGTTGACGTGGTTTCACTCTGTTGCGTTGGCAGCAATTGCATGGAGGTGGATCGCTGTGGCGTTGTTCGTGTCACCGACAACAACGAATCATCCCGGCTATATTATAAGCTATCGACTAGTTGGCTGGTACGCCGCGGTGGCTGGCTGGCACTCAAATAGTTCTCGGAATAGACGCTTTTGGCGCGCGTATCATAGCGTAAGCTGGATCGTCGTATGTCGATGTCTAAGGGCATGCCGCGATCTCGCCACCAATTGCAGAACAGACATTGGAGGGTGTTGCGAAAAGCTTCACGGAATTCGCGATTGAAATAAGCGTAAATGAGCGGATTCAGCGTTGAATTGAAGTACCCAATCCAGAAGAGTATGGCGACCACAATGTCGGGTGCGGTTAAATCACACAAGCTGGTGATGGTGTACCTAAAGTGATGGGGAGATAAAAAGAAAAGTTTTGAGTATCCTTTGACGCGAAAAAGTAATGCTTTGGTGAAATTTGAATGATAGTCTTACAAAAAATTATATTACAAAATATTTCTAGCTTAAATATTTCCATTTTTTTGCTTATCTATCATCGCTTCCCACAATCCGCTGCAGCAGTATTTTTACTTATTTTTTACTCTTTCGGAATGTTAATAAAACTTCGCATTAGAGTTAGAAGTTAAGTGTTTTTTTTATAATTTTTTTGTACTCTTAATCTTTGAAATTCACGAAAAGTGAAATTTTATTCACTGAAATGGAAAAAAAGTTAAGCGTATTGCAGCGGGAATACTTCTTGCTACATTTTAGTATATTTTACTAAGTATTTTTGGTATTCTTGCTTGCACAGCATTCTTTTTAATCAAGCAGCACAGAAAAAAAGTGTTGCCTTTGATCGACTTAACAAACGCCAGCAGCTTTTCTTCTTTCTTGTCTCTCCCACTTCCTTGAGACTTATTTAAGCACGCTTGGCGCTGAGCAACTGTTACTTTGGTTCCTCTTGAGCGCTTTCTAAGTATTATTGAAATTTTAATTTTAAAGAATTTCAATCAGTAGGTTGTATTAATGCTTAAATTGCTGTCTGGGCGAAAGAAGTGGTTAGCGGTAAAAGGCGCTTCATTTTTTCCAGAAAAGGGACAGTAGGAACTCAGGAATTTTTATAGCGAGTATAGCCTGTTTAATCGCATTCAAAAAAGGAAACTAATGTTTTATTATTCAACTACAAGGATTTCGGAAGATTAATATTGTCTTTAACTACTGCAGCATTTCTACGTTGCTCATTATACCTTTCATGTACATGAAATGGTGTATTAGTATAAGTATTTACGTGTAAATACTAGAAAAAAAAATCTATACCGATCGGGTTGGCTTGTGTGAGTTGAGTGGAGTTACCCATGTCCCAGCTTTTGAGATATTTGGTCACAGATATACATATTTTTACATTTAAACACCGGAACTGGCCAAATCGGAACACTATAGCAAACAGACGACCGATACACGTATGATGTGAGAATTAGTATTTAATCCTAAAATAAAATATTATAAAAAATTTGTATGGCTATGAAAGAGAAAAAAGATTTCGTTATGGCCGAAGTCAAATCTTATTTCTTTATTTTTACAAATTATAACTGAATTCTTGGTCAGAATAAAGCTCAAGTGAAAAAGTCCTTAGAAGAATCTTGCTTAGGAAAACTTTTTCGCAAAAGAGCTTAATAAATGCCTCTGCATGCCAATTGAAATTGCATTTCAAAAAATGCTTCCCTTTTGTTTCCTATATCAAGAAAATATATTAAGTTAAATAAATAAATTAAATCAAAATTTTTTTGAAGGGGTAGAGCGGCGCACTGTCCTTTTTTTGTAACAGTAGTAGGCAAAATAGACGTTGAAACAATATCTGCTTAAGAAGGTTTCTTGATATACTACGGGAAAGTAAAGGTCGCAGAGTCATGCATTATATCAAAGGAAACTGTAATGCTGTAACTGCTATGAAGTAACTTTGTGTATCGGATCCACTAGAAAGGGAAACACTAAAAACTCTAAAGGCATTCAGTAAGGGAATTGATCAATATGCCAAAGATAGCGATATTAATGAATTGGAACAGCTAAGCCACCTCTAAGGCCAGCAAGACTATTAGTAATTTAACCTGTTCTAGTCCGAATTATCTCGAAGGGACTACAATGATAGTGAGGGAGATAGGAAAATACCTCTCTTTTTGTGAAGCCCAATATAGGCGCGTCTATGACGTCCAGAAAGCTCGAAAAAATCTAAAAATTAGATCTTAAAGCGCTCTTGAACTTTTCAAAAAAGGGTAACGTCTATCATATTGGATACTTAGCTTACTTAGTCCTTAATATAAAAATCAGCCTGGTTCTTCAAATCTGATTTTCGGCGAACTATAAAAGTCTCTAGACGACTTAACTATTTAGCAATTCATTATTTAAGCCAGAATTAAAAATTATAATTTGAAATAAAAGTTTTGAAATTAAAACTATTAAAACAATATATTTGCAGCAAGAAATTATTACTGAGAGAATAATTATATTTATATATATTTATATATATATATAAAACAAAATCATTTAAGATTATAAATAGAGATCAAATTTAATTAAAAATTATAATTAGAAATATAATTGAAGCATTTTAATGCCTTTGAATGTGTTCAGTTCATACTCACCAAAGAAAGAACGGCAGCCAACATAGAATGAATGTACCCATAATTATGCCCAAAGTTCTTGCAGCCTTATGTTCTCGTTTCATTTTGATTAAATGTTTATCCTTTGTAGGTGTATGATCCTGCTCAACTTCATGCAACGTCAAAGTCTTCGATGAGCCGGAACCGCTGAGTGCTTCACCTGCGGCAAATATACGTGTACAAAGCAAATTGGTTAACATGAAAAGGAAACCATCAACTGAACTATCAACTAGAGTATACGTAAAGTAAAAACAAGAAAGTATAATAAAAATGTATGGAAAAATTTGTGAATAGAAAATGTTTTGGCCAAAAACTTCATCAATAACGAAGCATGAAAAGTTGCTGTGATGGAAAACTTCGCAATCTCGCAATAATAATTTGCAGCAAATTTATCAGTACGAAACTTGAGTAAACCAACGATATGGTAGGGAAGAGCATAAACTACAACGCCGACTAAGGGGGCTGCACACAATTGTTGTGGCATAAATGGCAGGTGTGGAATGTGGGTGAAAACAAAAATTACAACTCGGAAAATTTTCTGTTTATTTTTTGGCCAAAACACCTAAATACCAGAAGCTTAGCTTTCTGCTTCTTTTGCCGCTGTTTGCCTGGCTGGCCGCTGCTGTGATGTTTGTTTATTTGTTTGTTTCGTTTGTTTCGTCTGTGCTTCTTTGTTTCGGTATTTTGCACGCGTTGTTTACCTTTCTAGGTTGCTAAACCATTATTTGGCGAAAGTTTTTTTGTCGGCAAGTTTTTGCTCCGCAACTCGGAACCTGCTGTAGACGTCACATTGTGCGCCGTTCGGTAAGTGGCATTCGGCACAGTTGCTCATTTAAGTGTATGGAATTACTTTATTAATGTACGTGTATGTATGTGTAAACGTTTATTGCACTGCTGTTACCGCTGTTGTTTAGCGCGTTGTGTTGCTAATCGCTTGTAATATTTATGGCTTGTTGTCGGTAATATATTTCACGAAATATTTTTAACTCTAAAAAACTTTATCCATTAAACGTTTGTAACTTCCAAATGTGGCCAAGATTTGGCGTAGGCATTCACTCACCTGGCCACTGTTGTAATCAGCCAAAAAAGTTCAGTTATTTCATATGTATTCGTACATACATTCATAACGCATAAAGTAAATGGAGCTTTATTATATAGAGAAAGTAATGAAGGTTATTAATTATTCCGCTTTTATTTATGATTAAATAAAATACCACAGGTTTTCCAAAAAGTACTATAAGTATAGAAAAGTATAGCTAAAGGCGAAGACAGTGCCGAGTAGTTACCATTGGGTACTAAAATTCCGAAGACCAGAGTTCTAGTCTGGGTCGTACAAAATTATAGAAAAATGTATTTTAATAATTGAGGTCGCACCTTAGGAACGTAAAGATCTTCGAGTGTATTTTTGGCATGAAATATTCTCCTCATAAAAATCCATCAGCCGTTTGGAGGCGGCCCTTTCATTTGTTGGAAAAACATGGAGACTCATACCCCAAATTGGAGGAGGAGCTCGGTCGAAAATCGCTTAAGTGGTTAAAAGGCGCCAATTATATATAACAAATGAAGGAAAAATTCGCAAGTCACATTCCGCCAAAATAATAGCGTCATATTTGTTTACCTCAGTGAATATGTCGAGTTTCGTTCCAAGTAAATCGCATTTGCGGCATTCGTTGCTTTTCTAATTTCATTATAAGAAAAAAGCAGCTGAAGCTCACCGGTTGCTGGTAGAAACTTATGGTGAACATGCTCCAGTGATTAGAACATGTGAGACATGGTTTCGTAAATTTAAAAGTGGAGATATCGATTTGACAGACAGACAGACAATGAACATCCTGGTGCAGCGAAAAAGTTCGAAGACGAGGAGTTGCATGTTGATCCAACCCAATCGCAACAAAAATTTTCAGAAACACTACATGTGACTCGAGGAGCAATTTGCCAACGTTTAAAAGCCATGGGAAAGATCCAGAAGTATGGAAAATGGGTGCCACACCAGCTGAACGATAGACAAATGGAAAATCGAAAAACCGTTTGTGAAATGCTGCTTCAACGATTCGAAAGGAAATCTTTTCTGCATCGAAATGTCACTGAGGACGAAAAATGGATTTATTTTGAGAACCTGAGGCGAAAAAAATCATGGCTTTCCCTTGGTGAAGCTGGCCCATCGACTGCAAAGCCAAATCGCTTTGGCCGTAAGACAATGCTCTGTATTTGGTGGGACCAGTGTGGTGTGGTGTACTACGAGTTGTGAAAACCTGGTGAGACGGTGAACACGAATTGCTACCGACAACAAATGATCAATTTAAATCATGCGTTGATCGAAAAACGGTCAGAATGGGCCCGAAGATATGGCAAAGTTATCTTGCAACATGACAGCGCGCGGTCTCATACCGCTAAACTGGTGAAAGACACATTAAAAACACTTAATTGGGAAATATTATCGCACCCGCCGTACTCTCCAGACCTCACCCCGTCCGACTATCACCTTTTCACATCGATGGGACACTCCCTTGCAGAGCAGTGCTTCGCTAATTTTGAAGAAGTCGAAAAATGGCTCGTCGAATGGTTTGCCTCGAAAGAGAAAAAGTTTTTTTGGAATGGTATCCATAATTTGCCTGAGAGATGGGCGAAATGTGTAGAAACCAATGCGCTAATCAACGCTACGTCCCTATGGATACCAACAATTCAGCAAAAAATATACGCCAAAAAAGAAAAAATTGTGATTTTGCTGAGTGCATAATACTATGAAAATCTAAAGAATCTTCGAGTGGCAGAGATATATACTGGGCATGGCAGCTAAAAGGACTTGGATACATAACTTTAAAGGTGTAAATCTAAATGGAGAGAAAGCATGGCGAAACTGGCGAAATGGCTTAGTACATCTGTGTATTGTTACACAAGGCCAGCGCAGTAAGATAGGGCGTGATATTGAAAGAGCTGTACCTTTAGAAGACTGGCGGTATGTAAGAAAGATTCCAATATCGAAAATAGAAAAAAAACATTATTTGTGACAGTAATAATATTTAATGTTGTATGACTCACCTATTTGCCATTAACTGTTAAGTCTTACGTAAGTCTTATATGTATATACGTGTATATTTTATAAATATATCTCCTCACCTGTATTATTGCTCACACCACTCACAGCGCGCGCATCCTCCGAATGTCGGTGCATTAACATTGCATTACCCTGCCGCGCCATCATTTGCTTCTCTTGACGATTTGCCTCACGAAATATTGCCAAATAGGTAAAAATCATAATCGTGCAGGGTATCCAGAAGGAAATCGAACTTGAGATAACACAATATGGTTTATTTACAATAAATTCACAGCGATCCGGATGCCGTTTCACGTAATTCTTATGCTCCTCCGTCGTATACCAACCGATAAAGATGGGCAGGAAGGAGAGCAGTGCTGGTGATACCCAAGTATTCAGAAGCATTATGAACACAACACGTTTTGTCATATTTATGGGATATTTGAGTGGTTTGACAATAGCATAGTATCTGCAAAGAATGACAGAGAGAAAGAGAAATGAAAATGATGACATAATATATACGTAATAAGGGAGCTCGAGTTAATGTTAAAAACAGCGAAGCAAACGGATATGTTTGAAATAAGTGAAACTGCAAGAAATTGTCTTCTCATATTGATTTAAAAAATTACGGGTTTTAAACACAGAAAATACTTGATTGCACTTTTTTGTATCTAATGTTTATGTATAAATGTATTGCTCTAGTGAGCGTACTAAATTCGGGTTTTGCACTCCTGCATTTGATTACTGCCAAGTTCATAGTTTATGGCTTAGAAATATAGACAAAAGAAAATGGAAATAAACGATTTTATTTCTTTTCTTTGATGGTTAAATACAGTGGTTTCCAACAAGAGGTGTTATTTTTGTATTCAATGAAAAATGATATTTTTCAGATAAATGATCGGATGTTTATTTTAATGTTAAGACATGTCATTAATAATGGAAAAAATATTAGCCAAAAGACCGCCACGGCAACGCTTACAGGACCAAATCCATCTCCAAATCACAAAGTGGCTGCTGTATGCCCCCCATAGCATCACAAATTCCATCTTCGATGTTTTGAATTGACCTTAGCATGTTTTCGTAGATCTCATCTTCACGTGGCCTAGAAGGAAAAGGGCGCAAGATGTTAAATCACAAGATCTCGGTGGCTGATTGAGAATACCTCTTCGTGAGATAACACGGTCTGGAATCTTTTCCCTTAAAAGATCGATGGTTTCCTTCCTTTTGTTTTGCGTTGTCTCGTTGAAAGGAAATATTATCCAGATCAATACTATCCAATTTCAGACCATAAACAAAAATCAGTAATTTCCCGAAAGCACAATCCATTCATCGCAACTGTTTCTCCAGGCTAATTTTTGAAAAAACAAGGTCACGGCCGCGATAGCGGAATGGTTAGTATTTCGTACTGCCACTGAACTCGGCCGAAAATCGCTTCAGCGGTTACCCCGCCGGACCATAAACCACAGCAAACTGTTAAACGTTGAGGATAGAGAGATGTTTTAACAATAAGTCTTGGGTTTTAGGAGCCCCAAATTTGACAGTTTTGCTTATTGACGTAGCCCTCGAGAATGGAATAGAAATGGGCCTCACCATTCTGGACGATTTTTCGATGAAATTCTGAATCATTTTCATGCGTTTCAGGGACACAATCAGCAAAGACACGACGTTGTTGATGGTCAGCCGGCTTGAGTTCTTGTGTTAGCTGAGCTTTATATGATTTAAGATTCAAGTGTTTATGCAAAATACGGTGTAATGACGTTTGTGGAATGCTTGATTCCAAAGTGCGACGAGGAATGGACAAGCCTGGGCAATACCTATTCTCAGTTCTTTTTGAGTGGCGTACACGTGTTTTATTCTTCACATCACTATATTGTCCCAAAAGCTCCATTTTTTCCAACAATTTCCATATTGTGATCCGACAAGGTGCTTCACGGTGACCGAAAGTATTACGACCCATCTCTGCCAGGTTTTCACCATTTTTATGGTGAATTTTAATAATTTCAATACGTTATTTCATCTTGTATCGTTCGATTTTTATTACTGGCCTAGTTTTTACTTGTCAAATGTCAAAAAAATACAACTTCAAAAGTGACATCTGCCGAAAGAGCAGGCTATTCAAAATAATGAGCATATGTGGAAAAAAGTTATAGTTTGTACTTTTAGAATGCACTCCGTTCAAAATATTCCCGACTAAAATTTAGCAAACAAGTTGTACGCAGAATTAAAAAGGTTACGTATACGCACTGACGTAACTACCAAATACCTTCATTGGACTAGAGCACTCTCTAAATACAACAAAAAAAAAAAAAAAAAAAATACACAGATGTTGTAAAAATTGTAATAAAAAATAAAAAGGCATTTTAAACATAAATTCGAAAAAAATTTTATATTCTCAGTTCCAAATATTTTTTATAAAATACTAAAATTTAATATATATTATTTCTTTTTACTCATTCTCTCTCTGTTTAAAAAAATTAAATTATATATGTATATGCTAAATCATATTTCACTGCATTCAGACTGATTGCAATACACATCGCACCAATAAAAGGCGAAAAACGGAAAGAAGAAGAAACTGAAATCATAAACTCAAAAACAAACATACATATATATTATTTTGCGTGGCGCAGACGTTTACGAGCACGTGACGTATGTTACCAGTACAACAGCTGTATTTGGTTATATTTTTGTCATTTTGAATTGACATAGACTTCCTCACTTCAATGGTATACCGCTGTATATATCAAGCTGTAAGCAATATTTGAATATTTCAATTTTGCCTAGGAAATCTTCATGTCATTTACTCACTGAGCGCAGCTGGATATTTAAGTATGCATCTGTACATACATACATACTTAAATATACAAATACAAACGAGTTCATGAAATTTGATTTTGTTGACTTACACACTTTTGCACTTAAATATGTGTAAGTACTACATACATATACATACATATATGTTCATAATAAAACTCAAATTTTTTTGTCACTTGTCTAACAAGTGAAATTGCAATTTGATGAATGAGTAAATTGTGATGCGACTCATATTTCATTTGACATATGGCAACCGCTTGCGTTCATTTTAATAATGTGGTCAATTGAATTTCTTGTGGCGGAAAATTGTAAATGAAAAATATATATGGTATATCTGACTAGAGATGAAGAAGCAGCAGTTGTTGAATAACGTTCAACGATTTCCGTATTTTCTGACTCATTTTAAATCACGGTTTCTTGAATGAATTGGCAGCTTAAAAAATTTTCCTTACTCCCATTTTAAATGGAACAAAATAATTTAAAATAAAATAAAAACATTAGCAAAAAAAATAAAATAAAATACGAAAAATTGTTATTATAAATAAAAGAAAATAACAAAAATAAAATAAAATAAAATAAAATAAAATAAAATAAAAAAAATAACATAAAATAAAATAAAATAAAATAAAATAAAATAAAATAAAATAAAATAAAATAAAATAAAATAAAATAAAATAAAATAAAATAAAATAACATAAAATAAAATAAAATAAAATAAAATAAAATAAAATAAAATAAAATAAATTAATTAAAATAAAATAAAATAAAATAAAATAAAATAAAATAATATAAAATAAAATAAAATAAAATAAAATAAAATAAAATAAAATAAAATAAAATAAAATAAATTAAAATAAAATAAAATAAAATAAAATAAAATAAAATAAAATAAAATAAAATAAAATAAAATAAAATAAAATAAAATAAAATAAAATAAAATAAAATAAAATAAAATAAAATAAAATAAAATAAAATAATATAAAATAAAATAAAATAAAATAAATTAAAATAAAATAAAATAAAATAAAATGAAATAAAATAAAATAAAATAACAAAAAATAAAATAAAATAAAATAAAATAAAATAAAATAAAATAAAATAAAATAAAATAAAATAAAATAATATAAAATAAAATAATATAAAATAAAATAAAATAAAATAAAATAAAATAAAATAAAATAAAATAAAATAAAATAAAATAAAATAAAATAAAATAAAATAAAATAAAATAAAATAAAATAAAATAAAATAAAATAAAATAAAATAAAATAAAATAAAATAAAATAAAATAAAATAAAATAAAATAAAATAAAATAAAATAAATTAAAATAAAATAAAATAAAATAAAATAAAATAAAATAAAATAAAATAAAATAAAATAAAATAAAATAAAATAAAATAAAATAAAATAAAATAAAATAAAATAAAATAAAATAAAATAAAATAAAATAAAATAAAATAAAATAAAATAAAATAAAATAAAATAAAATAAAATAAAATAAAATAAAATAAAATAAAATAAAATAAAATAAAATAAAATAAAATAAAATAAAATAAAATAAAATAAAATAAAATAAAATAAAATAAAATAAAATAAAATAAAATAAAATAAAATAAAATAAAATAAAATAAAATAAAATAAAATAAAATAAAATAAAATAAAATAAAATAAAATAAAATAAAATAAAATAAAATAAAATAAAATAAAATAAAATAAAATAAAATAAAATAAAATAAAATAAAATAAAATAAAATAAAATAAAATAAAATAAAATAAAATAAAATAAAATAAAATAAAATAAAATAAAATAAAATAAAATAAAATAAAATAAAATAAAATAAAATAAAATAAAATAAAATAAAATAAAATAAAATAAAATAAAATAAAATAAAATAAAATAAAATAAAATAAAATAAAATAAAATAAAATAAAATAAAATAAAATAAAATAAAATAAAATAAAATAAAATAAAATAAAATAAAATAAAATAAAATAAAATAAAATAAAATAAAATAAAATAAAATAAAATAAAATAAAATAAAATAAAATAAAATAAAATAAAATAAAATAAAATAAAATAAAATAAAATAAAATAAAATAAAATAAAATACAAAAAATACAATAAAAAATTGAATTATTTGAATGAAATGAAAACTTGTCTGAACGTCAATTCCTTGTTTTTGCTGTTCGCCTTTGCATTTCGAAATATATTAGTATACATTCATACTCGCTTATTTATTCTCTATATCTTTCTTTTTCTTTCCTCCTACTCCTTAGTTTTAAAGCCAACTTTGGCGTCAATTGAAGATACCAAGTAGAGCCAGGTCCTTTGCTACCTGGTCTTTCCAATAGAGTGGAGGTCTTCCTCTTCCTCTGCTTCCACCGGCGGGTACTGCATCTAAAATTTTCAAAGCTGTAGTATTCTTATCCATCCGGACCACATGACCTAGCTGCTGCTTCTTGATTCGCTGAACTATGTCAATGTCGCCGTATATCGTAGAGGACCGTAAATCTTAAGCAAAAGCTTTCTCTCGAAAACTCCTAACGCCGACTCATCAGATGTTGTCATCTTATCCTCATTGTACCAGCTGTTTTGCGACCTTTCCGAAATCCAATAGTTTCATTTGCAGCTTTACGTAGGGAGCTTGAATTGCAGTTCCACAGTTCCTTTATACTGAGTTGCTGATCAGTGATCTCAGGGAGCAGGAGTGCAAGTCGAGTAGAAAACCATTCGGCAGTCTGTTGTGATTGCAGCTTGACGACGTAGAACTTTCCATGTAACTTAATGGGATAATCATTGCCTCGTGCTTTGGGTATCCAAAGTTTGAATCCGATTCTTCTACCGTTAAAACTGTTTTTATAATTTTTTCACTATTTCCAAAAAATATATGGTGTGAAATAGTTCCGGTAAACTTAAAACCAAAAACATTTCAACCGAGCAATGAACTGAAAATGCATTTCCTTGTGTTTGTTGACGGGCTTTCTTTGATACATAGATGCGGATGCGTATCTTCGCTGCAACAACAAAGTGGTTCGAGTTGACATTGGGTCCTTGGAGTGTACGCACGTCTATCACAACGCGATTGATCTGGTTTTGTGTTTTTCGACCAGGGAGACGCCACGTAGCTTGATGTATTTTCTTGTGGTGGAATCTAGAACTACAGACAACCATATTTCGGGCCCCGGCTTCAAACCACCAGGGTGAATGCCAGTACTCGACGATGGGGTCTCTCTCCCACCACAAATCTGATGCCAAATTTGCACTCCTTTATATGGCCGCTGTAACAAAATGTCACAAGAACCTAATCGTTTCCGTCCTTGTCCCGTCCATCGCACTTCGTGGACGGCGGTGATGTCAGTCTTTATTCTTACGAGGACATCAACCAGCTGAGAAATGATATCTTCCCAATTAAGGGATCGGGCATTCCAGGTGCATGCCCTCAGCTTAAAGTTTGCTTGCTTCAAGACCGACGACCGCTCTCAGCTGCATCTCAGGTTAACCCTATTTTGTTGGTATATTTTTCTTTTTGAATATAAAAATTACAGCAAATCGGGATTTAATTTTTCAACAAAGCTCTTCGGGGTAGCGCTCAAGAATTTCAACCCGAAATTCAAGTTACAAACAATGAGCGCACTGTTTCCACCAACAATTCTGCTACGCCTAAATTAGCAACGTCTTGGGAGGCCAACTAATTGTAGGCTAATCGAGTTTAAATGATGTTCTACCATCAAAAGTCGCAATATGATTTCAGGCGTTGAGTCTTTGTTGTAGTTTCCCTACGCAATTTGCATATACTCGTATATGGGTAAGTCATTTGAACATTTCGTTGTACTGGCGTATGTTAGTATGTGCGTAATGTATTAAGTCCAAGACAGTCAAGTAGCATTTAACCGATACAAAGCGGTAGATTAGGTGTGGAAGATTCGTTTGAGTAAGCACGATAATTGCACAGTTGTGTGTTGAAACCGAATGTACCTTCGAGTGTGTGCAAATTCAATCAATGTCAAAGGTATGTGTGTGTGTGCATACAAATCAGGAAAAGGCAAATGCTCAGAGTAATATACATGTATGTATGTATGCTTGTATGTAATTGTCAGTGCAGCTAAGAGCTCACAATATGTAATATATGAAGGGTATGCTGTTGTCTGAATCTACTTATACTTTGTTCATTGATTGGATATATGTACATGCATATACGTACATATAAAATCATTTGTATGTGTAGAGTTTCAGCTGTCAGCTCTACCATTAAGTGACAGAGAGTAATTTCTCTGTCCAATTCATTTGTTGCTGAACTCTTGTGTTCCATCAACACTTTCCAAGTCTGTGTGATTCGTCTGTGTACAAACATACCAACTAGCAACATATGTATATGTATGCATGCACATATTGTACATATGTCTGCTTGTAGTTATGACAGTTGTAGTAATTAATTTTGAAATTCTATTGCAACCCGAATCTTCAGGAGCTTTTGTGGTTGCGGCGGTAGATAACCATAATCGTTGCTACAACAACAACAGCTGATAGTTTTACAATCGAACTGCAACTGCCTAATGAGCATACACACACATGCACGTAGTAATTTACATCTGTTGTGCTCCAACACGTAATGAGTGATGTGCACAGAAATTTTAATGAGCTGAGAAAACGAACTTCCACTTAAAATTGTTGTTAAAATAAAAATTTCGAGTTTACAAAAGACGAATTTTTTTTTTAAATTTTTTAATGGTGTTGAGAGAAGCGCGTTTAGGAGGGTGGAAAAAAATCAATTAACATTCCATAAATTTTTGTGTCTAACGATTTGTATATAATCTCTGAATTCCAAGTATTTTGAATTTTTTTTTTTTGTATTGTACATATGTATGTAGTTTTTAAAATGCTTAAAAAATGTAATAAGCAAATTAATTGAAAATGTAATCAAATATTCCTACTTACCTATCGACGGATATGCAGCATAAATGCAAAATGCTTGCCGTAGAAAAATACACATCCAGACTGTTCCACAAATCGCACACAAATATACCGAAATTCCAACTGGAATAAAAAAAAAAACATTTTTTAAATGATATTAATAGCATTAATAGAAAACTTAAAAAAATGAATACTATCATGATGTAAACTACAAATTCTCTATTCGTGTTTTTATTTTTTTTTAATTTTAAATAATGAATTTTTAGCAGGTTTTAGTTTAAAATATAAGTATAAAAAGGGTTTTAAAAATTTTTAAAATTCTTTAAGAAATAGCTCACTGGATTTTTGGAACATTGAATTAAAAGATTTTTGTGAAGCGAAGTAAGATATTAGCTTTTGCAGTTGACAACAGATTCCCAATTAACAAAGTTTTTTCAACTTTTTTTCTAACTTTCTTTTATTATTCTTTTTAATGAAGCAGAGAATTTTTATAAATTAATTTTTTCTTTATTATTAGTGTGAAGAAAGTATTTGAAATGTAGGCGCAACATGCTTACTCCAAGGGCAAGTCTGTTGATACAGCCCAACATGATTTAGTCGGGCGCATCGAAATAGGACTTGCCGTAAAGGTATTTTCCTCGACATCGAGGGGCTTTCAATAACATTCTTTCGGCTTTCATAATAGAGGCTCTTCAAGAAATGGGTCTCCAACAGTTCATAGTGAATCTCGTTGAGTCTCTTCTGAGGAACAGGATCATCTTTGCAGAGATAGGCAGCTCCAGCGTCAACAGACAAACAACATGAGGCAAGATCAAAGAAAGCTATAACGGCACTTTATGCCCGCAAAACGGCGATAGGAAAGAGATGTGGTCTAAGACCGACATGTCCACTGGTCGTATGAGCAACATTTAGTCATCGAAGGAAAATTTAAAAATATTAAATTTAAATATATATTTCAATAAGTGTTGAATGTCCTTTTTTTAACTATTCCCACAGATCCAAAAATCGTTGAAATAAGATATTTTTGGTGAAAAACAATAAATTCTTATGTAAAAAATAATAGTTTTTTGTTCAAAAAAAAAAATTATTTTTAGTTGAACTTTGACCTTGAATAACTTTGACGCTAGTGATTTTTTTGCAAAACTTCAGAGAAAGTTTTTGTAGAAAGTTCAATTTCCTACAAAAATAATTCGATGCCGCAGCATTGTATCAACTGGCTTCGCAAAGAAAAAATTAATAGCAAAAAGTACGAAAACTCCATGTTACAATATTTACACGGGAAATGAATCGTCTTTGCGGCACGGTTTATTATCAATATTAAGAGCTCATATGAGTTTCATAATTTTTTTTAGGGCATTTACTAAAAATTTAAGGGGCGCTGCAGAGTCAAAAATCAATTTGGGAAATAACGGACACCCTAATATATATACGTAGTAGTTAAAGCAACTATGACTGATCTTTAGTTTGTCTTAGTCTTTTTTGTTTCTTAAACATGTTTGCGACTTCCCCATAGTAGCCTTTAACTAAACCGAACTTCATTAATGTAATATTCACTGAAATTATTTTTACAGCTCAAAACTTTATAAATCTTAAACTTTGCGTTATATGTTGAAATTAAAAAAAATAAAATATTTTCAAGCAAAATTGCAAGAAACAAATTAAAATGTCACCACAAAGTGTTGATTAATTAAGCATTCGAATTACTAAAAATAATTTATATGCTTGGCACCGTTGTTGTGATATCTGTACAAACGAGTATGTTTGTTTATGCTACGTAGGCGGCTTCAATGAGCAAGCATACGAGGAAAAGAAGTGTGGTAAAATAATAAATTGCTTGGATTCGGTATTTAAATATAAAATATGATTATTCTGTTTGCGAAACCTCAAAGAAATATACATTTACAACAAGTGCTTTTTATAGTTATTTACAAATGTATGACATTTATTTCCAACCTATGTACATAACAGCATCGAGTATAATTATAAGCAAATAACTACAAATAATGTATAAAATAATTTTTAAAATAGATGTTTTCAACTTTTTCATGTGCTGTCAATGACTTAGATAGTGGTTAAAAATAGCAATTTAAATATACCTACATAGGAGCAAGCAAGCGAAATAAAAAAAAAAATTAATATATGAAAATATGAAAAACATTGGAAATTTTATTATTTAATAAAACTTAAGTTTCATTACATTATTAAATAATAATAATGAAATGTTAATATAAACTTTAGTCTGCAAGTAACAGAAGGAGAAGGAATAGATCCACCAAAATTTAACTGATCGGGTCAAAATGACCAGCAAACTGGTCCCTCAGTTTTTGAGATCTATTTTTATTTAGACTTCTGCACTCAACAGTTCGAACCAGGTAGAAAAGACCGCTTTTACAATTAGATCCAACAACAAAACTATATTTTAATTTATTTTAGTTTATTGTATTTTATTTGATTTCAATTTACGTTATTTTATTTAATTTTTTATTGTAATGCGTTTTTATTTAATTTATTATATTTTTTATTTATTTTAATTTATTAAATTTTATTTAATTTTTGAATTTTACCTTTTTTCCCATTATAATATAAAATAAAGTTGTTAATATAATTAAGTGTTAATTTATTATATTTAATTTTTAAGTTTTATTCAATTTACTTTATTTTAATTTTATTTATTTTTAATTTTATTTAATTTTCTCTTATTTTTTTTTTTTTTTGGTTTTATTTTCGTATATTACTTGTTTTATTTTTTTACAATTTTTATATAAAATAAAATTTTTAATATTAAATAATTTATTACCTTGATTTATTGTATTTCATTTTATTTTATAAAGTTTTATTTAATTTAATTTCACTTTATTTTATTTATTTCATTTCATTTTATTTTATGCTATTTTACTACTATTTTATTGCTACTATTTTACTTTTTTTAATTAAGTTTATTATATTTACTTTATGTTACTATATTTTATTATATTTTAATTTTTTTTTATTTGGTTTAATTCATTTTATTTAATTTTATTTTATTTTATTTAATTTTGTTTTAGTTTATATTATTTTATTTTATTTTATTTTGTTTTATTATTTCATTTATTTTTTTTTTATTTTATTTTTTTATTTGATATTATTTTATTTTATTTTTTAATGTAATTTAATTTATTTTTTTTTATTTACTTTATTTCATTTTGTTTTATATTATTTTATTTTATTTCATTTTATTTGTTTTATTTTTTATTTTATTTTATTTGTTTTATTTTAGTTTGTTTTATCTTATTTCATTTATTTTATTTTATTTTATTTCTTAATTTAATTTAATTTAATTTTTTTTATTTACTTTATTTTATTTTGTTTTATATTATTTCATTTTATTTCATTTTATTTGTTTTATTTTTTATTTTATTTTATTTCATTTCATTTTATTATATTATATTTTATTTTATTTTATTTGTTTTATTTTAGTTTGTTTTATCTTATTTTAATTTATTTTTTTTTAATTTTAGGTCATTTTAGTTATTTTTTAATTTAATTTAAGTTGATTTTATTTTGTTTTAAATTATTTTATTTTGTTTGATATTATTTTAGTTTATTTTGTTTTATTTTATTTGTTTCATTTTATTTTATTTTAGATATCTTATTTTATTTTATTTTTTTTAATTTTATTTTATTTTGTTTTGTTGATATTATTTTATTTTATTTAACTTTATATTATTTTAGTTTATATTATTTCATTTTAGTTTATTTTATTTTATTTTGGTTTATTCTGTTCAATATTTATTTGATTTATTTTATAATTTACAAATATCCACCACTTAAATACCCTCGAACAATGCAGCTTTTACATGTGTACCATAAAGGGAGCTCATTTGCAATTTGCAATCATTTTGTGCATTTTACCTAAGGGAATTTTTCGTTTGCATATTCCTCTCTACAAATTTTTTCATGGCTCTATTCATTATGTCACAGTGATTTCAGCATAATTTTCAACTGAAAGTGAATTTTTCCAACTATTATTTGCATTTTTCTTTTTTATTTTCATATTTTTTTCGCTAATTTGCCCGGCAATGGCATAATCATTTCATTTGAAAAACTTTTCCAGAAAAGAAAAGTTCCTTTGCAAAGCTTTGTGCAGTGCTCTGCCATCTTCTTAACTACTTCACGCTGCCGACGACAAATTCACTTTTCTTCATTCTACTTCATTTCACTTATTATCCGCCGCAAGTTGCATACTTGTGCGTTGATAGTTGGTAGTAAAAAGTAAAGTATATAACCAACAGCAGCAATTCACGAAATGAGCGGAAAATAGGAAATTACGAAAATTTTAGGAAAACTTTACAAAAACTTAATAGAGAACAGGTTGGAATTTTTTTTATCTTCGTTTAAATATTAAATTTGGAGCTCAGCGTTAGGTGAAAAAGCGCCACACATTCGATTGCAGGGTTAACATATATATGTTTTTAAGTATGTGTGTTAGATAGAGTTACCCTGCACTCATATATTTTAACTAGCGCATTCATCACCTGCCGACGAACGTGAAGGAATCAACTTTTTACCAGCGATGACAATGCTTGTCTGTTTTGGAGTAGGTACATATCCCATCAAAGAAAACGTACATGGAAACAGCAACACGAACAACATAAAACTGAAGAAAGTTCCATTGGAATTGGCGTATGAAGTCTCGTTAACATTTTCTTTGACTGCAGTCAACGGCTGTGTCATTGCTTTGGTAATAAATTTACCTGTCAAGGAAAGTAGAAGTGGAACACGTATACCTACTCGTACATACAAACACACACTCACTATCAGCGGAGATAGTCATGATTTAAATGAGTTTTAATTGGGTCGCTGATGGTATTATGCCCGTCGTTGTTGCTGGCATTGCCGCAATGCCGTTGTGCTCGTCTATGTACTTTTGTTGTGGCGTGCGTTCTTGCAAAGTGACTTGAGCAGCAGACATTGTCTGGCGTAACTAAAGCCTAAATGTATGCCAAAAATTTTCAATTTATCGTTGAGTTTATCATCAAAATTTACATACCAACTCACAGACATGCTTTCGCGATAATAACGCAATCATGAGAGCCAGTATTTGGGATGTACGTTGTCATAAGCATGGACAGAAGTTTTAATTAAAGTATTTAGAGCTTAAATTTTCGTTGGGTACTACAGCAGAGTGCATTGCTAGTTAATAAAAACTTGGAATAAAACAAAATTTTTACTCATTTTCTGACAGCAAACTACGGCAAATTGCTAGTGGATTTTGCTGAATAGCTAATTACATTTAAAAAATTCTTTAATATGTAAGTCAAAAATATTAGAAAAAAGTTCAAACTAAGGAAATAAAGTATACTATTTTTAAAGCTTTTGGTTTACTTAGTTCTAATTTTCATGACAGCCAAAATATATTTTGCCAAACTTTAAGGGGCAGCGTAGGGATATCATAAGAAAGGACTAAATACGCAGGCAACCGACGGCTTCGAACAGCTTAAATCGACAGCTACAGAATAAGTATTTTTTTTTTACAGCTGACGGCAATATACGAGTACGAAGTTCGTTTTAAGTTGAACAGTGTGGCTATACTTTGAGGAAAGGCGATGGTTGCATTCATACCAAAAGAGTGGAAGGCAAGTCTACTAAAACTACTAAGACTGCACTTCACTAACTAATACTTTATATAGAAAGGGGCTCTAAATATCTCTCTGGGCATAAGCCTAGCATTGTACACTGTCTTTAATAATGCAAGCGTGTATAGTTTGATAGATGTCCGGGTAGAGCCTACCATGCTCTTTCGGATAAAAATTCTAGTGATCTGAAGGAAGATTAACGTGGAATGGGATGAAACCAAACTGCTCTGGCTAGCACGTAGAGGTACTCCTGAGGGGGTGTATTGTCACCACCTTGTAGTGCAATTGCCTAGGCACAATTAATAGCTACAAATATATTAAGTGACGAGCAAGCTCCTAGAAATTATGGGTAACATGCTGGAGTACGCTCTAAGAATTATACTATACATTCCTGAGCGACATCAGCCAAAGTCTGCTCATGCTTGCCCTTGAAGTATTAGTCAACCTACCACTAATTGGCATTTCAGTGGCAAACCTTGTAGCGAAACCTTTGGGCATTGATCGATAATAGAAAGAATGGTGCATAACGCTACAACTGTGAAAAAAGCCGAATTCTATTCCGATCGGCTAGATCTCAGGCATTCATTCAAACTTCCGGAGTACTCCAATATTTGCCAGGCAAAGATAGGTTTCAGGGAAAGTAGCTGAGGAAGCTATATCGAAAAATGTTCTTAGAAACAGAGAGACAGTATATAATATAAGGTATACATACATATACATCATTTCCAGCCACAAGACCATTGTGAAAACAAAGTAGTTGATGAGTACGATATACATACATGATAATCGCTAAAAGCTGATAGATAGATCAAGGAGATAAAGAAAGCCTTCAGGATATGAAAGATCCTGTGCAATGGAATTAATATTTAGAGTGCCACATGTAGGCAGAGAGGAAAATATAAGTGACAAATTGGAGTACTTCTTCTACTTCTCTCCGGCCTTATCTTGATCTCGTCTACGTTATTTAAGAGCTGTGCAGTTCAAGAGATTAGTTGAAGTAACTAAATTGTATACTCTTAAGCTTCACAAAAAGTGTTGGCTTTTTACGCCACTACTACTTCAACTTGAATTAAACTGATTCTTCCAGTTCCACTAAAAAGGGCTAGATAGGTCTACATATGGTCTAGCAGCCCGTCAGTTTAATCAAAATTGTGTTTCATGTCAAAAATAAACACGGAGAGGTTGATATTCCCTGTCGAGGGACGACCGCAAACAGAAAATATTTCTTTTTTCATTTTCCTAAATTAATTTTCTGTAATTTTGTTATTATACTTGTTCTAGTACTTTTGGGCACAACCGGCCTTGTAGCAGAAAATGTGTTTTTTTAACGTCTTGCACTAACCATTGGTGTTTTCGTCGAAGGCCAGTTTTAGTAACTGCTTTGCTGTTAACAGAGGTTAAGGGGTTAGGGGTAGTCAGAATTTTTTTTTTGCATTTTCGTTAAGTATAATATCTTAAAAATAATCTCGGAAAATTTCAAGTTAATCCGATAATTCGTTTTTAAGTTATTCGACAAGTAACAAAGAGAGCTCGGGCCTTTCAAAGCGCTGTGTGAAACTTTAAACGCGTTTTTCTCAAAACTATGTTTTTTGAACAGGAGACAACTGTAACTCGAAAACCGCTCAGTTGATTTTAATGAAATTTATACAGCTTTTAGAATACATAATAAAGTCGGGAAAAAATCGACGGATTTTTTTTTTGAAAAATTTCGATTTTTTAAGACCAATTAACTGTTGATTTTTTCCCAAAAATCTAGACAAAAAATTCCTGAGGCCGCCATTTTGTTAATTTTTGAAAAAAAAAAAACAGAAATCCCTCGATCAGGCCCAGGATTATTTATTTATAAAACTAATTTTTTTTATCCGATTGATTTCAGATGAATCTCCAAGGACTTATGATTGTCACCGCAAGGACCTTTTTTTGGAACTGGGTTAACACAGACAGCTGTAACTTCGGAAATAAATTTTTTTTTTTTTGAAAATTTCGTGACTTCAAGTCAAAACATTGTTTAATAATACCATACCACTACTTTTGTAAAATAAAATTATTTAATAGCAAAAAAAAATACTGAAAATTCTAATTTTTTCGTGCCTCTGACTACCCCTAACCCCTTAAGATGGTGTCTTCTCTCGCAAGTTCGTACACCGCATAGTTCCCTGGTATACGTGTATGGTATATATCTCAATGTTCAGGTACTCAGACCTCCTGTAGCATTTACACGAGAGTACATTCGAAGTAATTCTACATTTTCTTACTACTTTTGTCTTAATAAAGTTGTACTGATCATAGGTTTAAACAGTATTTTGGCGGCTTCCGTGATTTTAATAGATAGTTAGGCTTTAAAGAAACTCCAGTTGACGTCCCATGCTCAAGTTGATAGATGTAAGGGCGATGGGCAGCGTAGGCTTGCGCTATTGAGCAGTCTTAATATATAACCCCCACGATTCTGCCAGAGCTTTTTATTAGAAGTAAGAGATGGTGTTTAACATTTTCGCTGCCAACTTGAAGTTTAACGCGGAGATCTAGTGGGAGAAAGATTACAAGCTGACGGAAAAGGCAGCGGTGAGCCGCTGTACTCTGTTTAGTTTATTCCTGAAAACGATTTCATCGATGATCGCCCGCCAGTTGTGACGTAAGAATATACACAGTATATATCTAGCGAAATTTTTCAGATTCTAAGATCAGTATTTTTCAAATACCCACTTTTCAACTGCACTATTAGCTTTCCTTGGTCGGTTTACCGTACTTCGACTCTAGTAAGGTTTGTTATCACTTATTATGTCAAGGTACATAACCTTGATGGAGAGAATGAGAGCGAGAGTGCATTTACTGAGAGAGAGACTTAGACCACAGAGGTTTGTATCGCTTGGTGAATAATATTGCTTGAGTTTAACCTGGGTTAATGTCCAAGCCGCTATTTTCACATCATTTACTAACTACATATATGATATTTAGTAAAAGATCACTTGGAATTTGGGGGTGTTTAACTTTTGCAGTACAATAAGAGATTCTAAGCATCTCAGACAATACAGCAGCGGGCAGAAAATTATTACTTGTCTGTGGTGATATGTATATAATGTATTTAGATCTAGTAAAAAGTCATCTATTATTTGTACTATTAATAACTCTAGCGACCTAAACCTCGAATTTTTTAGATAATAGAAAGACGAAATTTGTACTAAAAAAACTAAAGGGAGAAATGTCAATCCCTTAATTCAGTAATGTTTGAGCGCAGGTCAAAGATGGACAACAGCAAAGAAAAATTACATTTAATTTTACAATTTTTCTTTGACAAAGGCAAACATTTGAGATAGGCTGCTGAAAATATTCACAGTGTTTACTGTAATAATGAAACTGTCGATAAAGTAATGGAAATCATCTGACCGTCACGCGGGCACTGTTTTGATTGCTCAGGAGCTAAACATTGCACAAAAAACAGTTTGGAACCAGTTAACAAAGGATAAGTATTAGAAGAAACACGACATATAACGAATCATAGTTGAATTATAACAAAATCGACCCATTTCTGAGGCGGATGGTGATTAACAATAAAATGTGGATCCCTTACAGCAACGTCAAACGAAGACGCTCGAAGAGCAGTGAAACAGCAGAAACGACCTCCAAGCCAGGATTCACGGCTAACAAGGTGTTTTTTGTGTATTTGGTGGGACTTCCAGGTAATCATCCACAATGAGTTGCTATCCTTTGGTGACACTTTTAACTCGGACCTGTTTTGTTTGCCATTGGACCGTCTGAAGGAAGCAATAGCCCAGAAGCGCCCAGCTTTGGCCAACAGGAGGGAAATTACGTTTCATAAGGGCAACGCCAGACCACATACTTCGATACAGTCACTATAGACCAGTCACGTCTATAGCTCCGACAGCTTGGTCGAGAGGCTTTTATTAATCCACCTTATAGCCCGAAACTAGCACCAAGTGATTCCCTTCTTTTCCATGCCTGTGGCAAATGACGTGATTGATGAAGAATTGTCCTCAACATAAAGAAGCCTGTGAAAATTGATTATCCCAATTTTTTTGCCAATAAAGACAAAGGTTTCTATGAGAGAGCCATTACCTTTAAAACGGCAAAAGTTCATAAGAGTTTACATATTCGACATAATTTGAACAATTCTAACTATGAGTCTAAATCAAATGCATATATAATGGATTGGTGTTTTAATTTCATAAAAAGTGGTTTGAATTCTATTTCCGTATAAACTACTAATTTTTGAAGGATTCAAGAACCGCATATGAAATTAAACATTTCTACTTGAAACTATGCCATGAAAGGAAATATATACGAGGGGATTAACAAAAGTTCGGTCAGTTGAATATCGAACGATTGTACCATTTTTAAAGACTATTTCTAAGTCTAGCAACTTTGGTAAAGTCGTTGCTGGTGACGAATATTTGCTCTATAAGTAGGATCCATAAACCAAACAGCAGTACATAGTATGAAGCCCAACAGGAGCAAACCCATCCGTAAAATCTAAGCAATAAAAATCAGCAGCAAAAATAATGATGTCAGTTTACTTCACTTGATCTAAAATCGTAGCTGCTATTCCACTGGAAAAGGGTCAGACGGCAACTCCAAAATGATACACCGAAGAATGCTTACCAAAAGTTTTTAAAAATTTGTTGGATTTGCGGCGCTACTTTTTGCAATATGACAACGCAATCCCACACTGCTGAAATAAGGAGTAATTTTATTGCGATCACATCGAAGAAATACGTCCAGCACCATATTATCACGATGTAGCACCATGTGCTCTCTGGTTCTTTCCAAAAACTAAAAAAAAAGTTTATTAGGAAAGGTCTTTAATAGCAACGAGGAGGTAATTAATGCGGTTAATGCTGGACTTGATAAGCTTAAAATGCAAAATTTTGAAGACTGTTAAGGTCAGAAGTAAATCTTTAGGATTAAGAAATGCATTTATGTAGAGAAGATAAAGGACAAGATTACGAATAAATACAAAAGTTTTTTTTTCTGGCCAACTTGTCGAGCTTTTGTCAATCCCCTCGCAGTAAACTAGAACTACGATGGTTACCACATTGCCACTAACTGAATATACATAACAATTCCAAGTAAACTCGTATTGTACTTAGAAAAAGCCAAATGTGTATGCCACAAAACCACTTAAAATCATAAGTTAAAAATAACAAAAAATAAGATGGAATGAAATAAAATAAATTAAGAAATTAAAACAAATAAATTAAAAATACGAGAAATAAAAACAAAAAAGTTTCCATGAAAAGGAAGTGTATTTGCAGCATGAGCCAAATGTGCCTGGAACACTGGTTGTAAATGAAACTTTATGCGAAAAATGCTGGCCTGTTGGGAGTTGCATGAACGTTGTGTTGAGAGAAATAAAATTTGAAAGTGCAAAATATGATAAAGTTATGGAAAATGTAAGCTTTTATGTCTTGAAATAAAAGGTTTATGAAGAGAAACAAAAATAATAACAAAGTAGGTTTAGGTAAAGATTTAGAAATAAACATTTTAAAAGGACACTAAACATTAATACACACTCAGTTAGTACTCAAGGGCATAGGTAAACATCCATTCATCCATATGTATGTATGTACCTCATGCATAAATGCCAGCACCCACACTGGCCTAAATAGTATTTGATTAACAACCTTGTAAGTTAACTCAAAGCTCATTTATATTAAACTCTCCGGCAAAGTTTGTTTACAAGGTGTAACGGCATTAGGGGCACAAAATAGATGAGAATATGTGAGTAAATATGTGTATGTATGTGTGCATGTAATGCGAAATTGTAAAGGAAGTACTTGCAGCTGTTTGCAATTTGCATTTTAAATTTCACAACGGCAAAACCCCGTCGACTTGGGCGCAAGAAGCGACCAGAATGTGTTGGGATTTTGTTTTGAAATGTTTGTATGTAGTGTGGCAAGTGTTGGTTGGCTAAAAGCTTTGCGAATCTGTGATAAAAGTTATGAATTTTATATAAAACTTTTGTAATTCTCGCGGAGCGAATTCGTATTATTTGTGCGCGTAATATGTATGTAAGTGTATGTATGTGTGTTCATAGGTATGAATTTGAAGGCATTCATTTAAATTGGTTTAGGGTTGCCATGGTTTTTTTCCAAAGAATAAATCTTTTATTATTTTATTATTACTAATTAGTTTTTATTTTATCGTATTTATGTTTTGATTTTTCATTTTATTTTATACTAGAATATGGATATATTATTATTTGTATTTTATTCCGATCTGAATACGAGAACGATGTTGAATAATTTTTTTTTGGCGAATGGGACCACGAATTCGAATAATTTTAAAAGAGTACTTAAAAGGGCAAAATTATTTTGGTTTCGACATAAAGCTAATTGAGAGAAAGAGAGTTAATCCAGATAATGCGAGAGAGAGAGAGAGAGTAATTTTTAACTTCCCAAGAACTTTTGCATTTTAAAGACAAATCTGGAAAAATTAAGCTTCTCTTGTAGCACACCGAAAATATAAAAAAAAAATTGGCAACCCTAATTACTGACTGCATAACAGTCGTAAGTTTGTGCGTAAAAATTCTACACTCGTTAGTAAGTGCGTTTGTATTTGTTGATCTGAAATCGTATAAGCAATTAAAAATTATTTGTATGTAATTAAACTTTGTAAAAATATTATTTTGATTTTGAAACTTTTTGCTAGATTAAACCTATACATATATACCATTAATATGAACATTTCCATATACTGTAATGCAAATAAACTTTTATAAAATTTATATTTGATGACACAAATTAAAAAATTCAGGTCAAGTTTTGGAACCGTACAGCTTAAAACGGTTTCTAACAATATTTGGTAGGGAAAAATCGAATATTTAATCTCACCAGATGGCAGAAATGTGCTGTTAAATAAACATAGCTGGGTAAATCATTTTTAGTTCATTCCAAACGTTTTATTTCCGATTAAATTTAAACGAAAATGCAGACACATTGTTGCAAGGTAGATTCAAAGTGTTTTTGTTATCTTTGAGGTTATTTTTATTCTCAAAAGAGGCGGAAAACTTCCACCATACAAGGAATGAACTAGGGTAGTGGCTACACCACGATCTTGCCAACATTGAAAGAAGATACCAAAGATATTGGCAAGAAGGCATATTGAGAGACTAATGTTGGATACATTGAATAGATCTCAAGAAATATAAGAGACACATTGCCACCACTCCTGATTTCTTATTTGTTACTTTTGATTTAATAACATTGCTATTATTGCGTTGCCCCAAATAAAACCGGCGATTTTTCACACAGACGACGCTGACAGTTTTTTTGAACATTTAATTGTAATTTTTCCTTTTGACAGTTACAAGCTGTCACTTTTAGCTTGATTTTGAAAGAAATACGCGTAATTTTGTTTATATTTGTTTGTTTGGCGTCAATTTTAATATGGAGCCCACAATAAAACATTTTTGCCATATTTTATTTTATTATTTCCTTAAAGGAAAAATTGCAGCGCAGGATAATTTGTATGGTGATAAGGCCTTAAAAGAAACACAATGTCGAAGTTGGTTTGTCCAATTAAGTTCGGGAGATTTTTCATCTAAAGATAAGCGTTGAAGATGACGATATCAAGGCTTTAATCAAATCAGATCGTCATGTAACTGAGCGTAAAGTTAAGTATACCAATATCAAACCGTTCATAATCATATACGACGTCTTGGACTGGAAAAAAATTTGATATTTGGGTACCACATAAATTGAAAGAAATTCATTTAGCAAGCCGTTTCAACGCATCTTATGCATCTTAAACGCAATAAATGTGATCCGTTTTTGAAACAAATCATAAATAGGTGGATTGTTTACAATAACGCCAATCGAAAACGATCATGGTCCAAGCATGATGAAGCGTCACTTCAAAGGCTGATACCAAAAGAATATTATGCGTTCAGTTTGGTGTGATTGGAAGGATGTGGTATATTTTGAGCTGCTTCCAAGGAACCAAACGATTAATTCGGATGTCTACTGTGAACAGCTGCACAAATTGAATACATTCATCAACGAGAAACGGCCAGAATTAGTCAACCGTAAAGGTGTCATATTCCACCAGGACAATGCTAGACCACACACATCTTTGGTCACTCGCCAAAAACTTAGATAGAGCTTGGATGTGAACTGTTGATGCATGCAACATATAGCCCTGAACTTGCATTGTTGTAAGGTATTTTCGGCATGGGATTAAAACTCCTTATAAAAGAAATGCTCAACTAACGAAGCGATGCCATTTCGAGTTGTTAATATGAAAAATAAATCGAAAACGAAATTATTTTCTTTTGTTTCGGAGTAATGTCATCGAAACGAGCTGAAATTGTTAATGTTGAGACAGTCCAAACTCATTGCTAACGTTAATTTTAAAATATAATTCAAAACATACTGAAAATCATGTGTTAATAGACAGTGTCAGTATTGATTATGGCATTAAGGAATCTACTATAAAGTGCAAACCTTCTTTGATTAAGTTTTTCTGAATATCAACAATAATTTTTTTAAAACTATCGATTCTAAGAGTACTCGATTAATTATTATAGATAACAAAAATGTCATATGAAAAAAAAAATCGAAAATACAATGCTGAGGCATATTGTTTATTTTATTGATTTCGCTTTGATATCTTCTTAGCTTTTTTATCAAAAACTCTGTTCAAAATATTCCGTAAAAAGCGAAATGAACTGAAATGAAATGGAAAAACATATCATCTGCATTGTACTTTAAGAAAATCGCGATAAGGAACAATGGAGGACAGAGGCAAATTTTTGAAAATTAGATATTGAGATCGAGATCTCTGTGTTAAAACCAACAAAAAAATATATATTATGTTCATTTAAATTATTCTAATAATGTTATAACAATACCTTTCACGTACTACGTATATATTATTAGGTTTAATTTTAACTTATACTCTTGCAGCTACAATAATTGTAATTTATTTCCTTTGATCTCTACTTACCGTCCGGTTACTTGCACACTGAAGTTGAACGTCATGGCCATCATAGCTACCATTATATCAGCCATAGCTAGGGATACTACAAAGTAATTCGTTATAATTCTGTAAATAATTGAAAATAAGTTAAAGGCTATTAATAAATGTGATATACATACAGGACAAGATAGAAAACATGGAAAAGAAAACTTATATAAATTTAAAAATTATGCATAAGCGGCAGAGCCCATTAAGGAGTCTTTGGAATTTAAAAATGTCAAGCACTGTCCTTTAACAATTTTCTGCTAGTTAAAAAATCAGTTATTTCATTAATCTTCATTCCATCCTTCTATAAAAAGAAAATGCTTGTTATAGGTATAATTGGAGCGGTTTTCAACCATCTTGTTCTTCCAATTTGTAAGAGAACTTCAATTCTTAAAGGAATCTTGTGGTCAGAAGATGTATTGATTTGAACATCTTTACTCCGTGAAGAAAAAAATGAGAGAGATCTGAAATTTTATGATGTATTGGACTTCGGACTTTATCAATTTTAAAAGCTTTATCTTGATATATGTCACGATTTCAATATTTATTTGTTGCCAAAGGAAATATACTGAAATTCCAGCGAACATGATCAGACTGAAAGTGGCACTTGCGTGAAGTGGAGATAATGAAAACAAAAATAAAATGAAAATATAGGCCTAAAGGTAATGATTGTTAATCGAAAAAATATTCCAGAAACTCTATGGATTTTAAATATCAGCTCCCAAGGGTCGATCCTGATATTATTGCAGATTTTTAAAGACCCTTGCCCGAATAAAACATATTTGTCGAGATTCCTGAAGGAATTTCATAGCTAGAGACATTAACCAACTCCTAACGTTTTGGCAAGACTACTTTATCATTTCAGAACTGGTCAGCTTCTCGAGTCTCCGCTGTTGCTGAGTAAGCATCTGGAAGAGTCGTAGTAATTTTATACGAATTCAGTGAAATGATTGTTATGTAGCCGTCTATTCGTGCACCGCGGCGATTTGTAGGCACGCTTGCTTCCTTACCTAGCTCGTTGGTGGAGTGGGTCATTTCCGCCTGCGTTACCTACTACTACAGGTTCAGAACGTTCTAATTCATGTACCTGCTTTGTCCTATTCCTATTTTCTTTCATCACCTTTTCAGCTTTCCTACACTCATTCTTTAAATAAGACAGCGATTCTATCCTAGAAGCGAATGTGAAATTTGCTAGGTATGGCTTAAGGTTCCCTCTAATAATTACTAATGATTCATTCTCTTTCTGAAATTTTCTTTCGAAGGCGGAAAGTTGAATTATGCACGTCAACATAAAATTCATTAAAGGATTAAAGGATTGTAGTGCCTGTTGTTTTCTTTCCATAATTTCCCTAATTATTTCATAATCTGATTCGGCCGTCTTAAAATGGCTCAGCAGTTCCGATTTAAGCTCAAAATGCAAGCTGGCTTTAGGCTAAGTGATCAACTTCTATTTAACGGGGGTGTGCCTACAAGCAGACGTCGCTCTTGAAATAAGCCTACTCGTGCAGTGAAGTTGTAGCTGGTCTTGAGGCTCGCCACTTAAAAACTAGTTTAATTAGAAAAGGCAATGGCATTGGATGGGAGCTTCCAGTTTTAATAAGCACCATGAAAAATAAAAATGATTACTGCTGAAATGATGTTGCTTGTAGCCAGAAGACCGGAAGAAAATAGGTCCTTGCAACGGTCATATATGGGAGCGAAAATTTGGTGCTGGGTCTGTCGTGCCAGAAATACTCAGGCTTCAAGTATTAACGTTCACCCTAGTAGACAAAAATATCGCCACAACCCGCCTTAAACTGATATTTTTTTTAACATACAAGAATAATATGTCCAAAAACATCGTCTTCAAAGATATCAAGTTTAGTAAACTTGGATGGACAAGTATGGAAAGTAGTTTAACGCAAGGGTTGGTTAACTCAGCCTCCATGACGAAATATGCGCAAATGAACCGAGATTAATCGACTTCGGAATGTATGGATTGGCCGAATGGGTGAGAGCAAGGCAGTATGTTAAATTCCAGTGGAAGCAGATGAAGGGGAGGAACTCCATTTCTTCAAAAAAAAAAAAAAAAAAAAAAAAAATTGCGTGGAGAAAGTTCTGGCTTCATTTAGTGGTTTGAATTGGTGACAAGAAGGCACAACTGTTGGGCTGTTGTTTGCTCGGCTATACTAGCGTTATCGGTGCGTTAACAAAGAAGAAAAAGTTGTAGATATGTATTTTTTGTATATTCTAAGAAGGATTAAATAGGCCAACGCAGCTTTACCGCAACCACTGCGCGTGCAGCGTATAAGGATTTAAGATACTCTCAATAACACCTCTTAAGTAGTGAGTCAGCTTAAAATGTTGTGAATAAAAGATGCAAATTCTAAAACAATGAAAAATACAAAGGACTTTAAAGTATAGAGAAGGATGTTGCTTGAGGCGCGAATCCTTCACTGTTGAGTATGTTGAGTGTGTTGTTAATAAGCTCATAAACGTTAAATCTGTCATAAGGTGTTAGAGCGGGGCTGTGTGTAGGTGCGTGTAGGTGTGCGTGTGGGTGCGCGTGTGGGCGTGCGTGTGGATGTCAGTATGTGTGGCTATAAGTGTACATGCGGCATGTGGCGTGTAGCGGATTGGCTATGCGATCTTGGCTAACCAACCTTCACTGGGTGTTCGTGCGAAAAATTCCAGACTAAATTATCGCTACACATGCCTAAATATACGTACATCTTTTGGGCTAAGAAGCTATGAAATATTGCTTACTTTCATTTCAGTAATAATGTTAGGCGGCAAAAAGGAGTATACGGCTGCTGGATATAAATGAGTGAGTCCTTTAATGCTGAATTGTCATGTATAAAGTTGCGCAATAAAAGCAAGAGATTTAATGTTGACATAAATCGCAGAAAGAGAATGGCAGAAAGAAAATGGCAGAAGTGGAATGTCATAACAATGAAGAGTGATAAATTCGTGGCAGCGAAATTGTTTAATTGCCAAAATATTCAAATGAGATTTGGCATTAAAAGTTAAAAATTAATAAAATACACGCGTGACAATAATTTCGCAAAGTTTTTCTGTACTCATATATGTACCATATATACAGGGTGCGCCATCTGGATCTTCCGTATTTCAACAATGAGGATCTCTGATATATTTCAGTCGATTTTAACAAATGGGCAAGATTTATTTAGAATTTACTTTGCCATTTATTTCTAATGAGTTTTAGAACACAACGTCGATTAAATGACCACCTTAATTTCATACAGAAAAAACAGCCATTTTTAGTGTATTCTGCACAACATTAGCCAGCATTTCAGGCGTTATAGCAGTTTTTTGGTTCGTATGTTATCTTTTAGTTCGTTGATTATCTTTGGCTTGCTGGCATAAGCTTTAGTTATTTAACCCCGAAGAAAAAAGTCAGATACAGTTACATCAGGTGAGCGAGGCAGCCACTCCAAATAACCATTTTTCATGAAATGAGTTTTATACGATAAGCACTACGATAAGCACTGTTTTCATAACTGAACGATTTGCAGCGCGTTCCTTCGGTGTGTATTGACTCATGGGTAAAAGGCCACTGAATGACATTTCTTAATCATGCACATTTTTTAAAATCCGCTAAAAACCGACAAAGTTATTCAATGTTGAAATACCGAAGATCTAGATGGCGCACCCTGTATATTAGCACTAGTCCAAAGTTATTCGTGCCAAAAGGCAGATTTATTTTTTTCTTAAGTCCACATTTGCTGCCATTATAAAGACTTATGAATTATTATCTGTTCTTGGACTTTTGTTATTTATTCTTTGAAAAATTATATTAGAATGTGTAGGCTGTTAGCTTGGGCGTATATACATAGTTCAATGTGACGATATGTGTATTTAAATGTTTATAAATTCAAATAAAAAAACAGCTAATAATTTTTTATGATTCAAAATTTTCTTGAAGTTTGTCTAATTTATTAAAAGCCATACTAAAATATTTATGTTAAAGTTTTGTAATTTCCACGTGCCAATATGTCTATGAAAAAACTTTATGTGTATATTAATTCTCTTGGCATTACCAAATAATTTAATGCTTCGCCTTAGTTACATATGTATTTTAAAATGGAAAAATATATATATATTATTTTCTATATGTATAATATCTATATATATATATGTATGTAATTCAGCCGAACAAACTCACTAATGAGTCGCTATCGCTAATATGTGGTATTTGCATATACCTATACGAGTGGATTAACAAAAGTTCGGGAAGTTGACTAGAAAAAAAAAGCAGTCTTCAAAATTTTCCTTTTTAAGCTTATCAAGTTCAGCATTGACCACATTATCTCCTCGTTGCTATTCTTTTTACCTTTCCTTTTAATTTTTTTTTTAATTTTTGGAAATAACCAGAAATCACAAGGTGCTATATCTGGGGGATATGTTGTTGGACGTATTTCTTCGATCCAAGAGATCGCAATAAAATTACTCGTTATTTCAGCAGTGTGGGATGGCGCGTTGTCATAATGTAAAAAGTAGTGCAACTCTTTCTTCGTCTTTTCCAACAAACCTGTTGGGCTTCGTACCATGGACACCTGTTTGGTTTATGAATCGTACTTATAGAACCAAGATTCATCACCAGCAACGACTTAACTCAAGTTGCTAGGCTGACCGTTTTAGAATTTTTTGGGGACAATTGAGCAAAATACACTCGAGCCTCTTTTTGAGCCTCATTTAAAATTCGCTATGCCCATCGAGCAGATTTGAAGGGCATTCAAGCCCAAGGAGCGGCTACAGATACTGAAGACATGTGCATCATTGTTGTGTTCGTTTCACCTCAAATAGGCCCAAATGTGTCTATTTCTCGACGTTCTCAAGAACTGGGATTTTCCTACGGCACATTATGGCGTATGTTGCACTTGGACTTAATCCGACATCCCTATGAAGTCCAGTGGACGGCAGTTTTCCACACCAAATTTTCTTCAGTGACGACAGTGGTAAAAACATAATTTGGTTAATATGTAGTTTTAACAAGATGGTGCCAATGACACGAGAGAATATGATTTCCATTGCGAGAGAAATTTCCCGTCCGCAAAATCTCTCACATTGGCGATGTTAATTCGCCACCGAGATCGTTCGGTTTGATACCGTTAGACTTTTTTTGTGAGGCTACGTTGAAGACCGGGTTTATACGCTTAAACGTTTAACACCAGACACTAGGTTATGTACCAAAAAGTGGTCCAGAATTACACCAAATGGATTGAAGTTTGCAAAAATTTGCGAGGCGGTTGTTCCTATTATATGTGGAAAGGTTTAAACTTTATAATATAAAAAGAGTTTCATGAAAACATTATTTTAAATGTATTTTGTTTACGTTTCTTTTCGAAACCGCAAACTGGTGGAACCTACAATTTATTCTAAGATCCATTCGAACGGCCGATGAATGCTTAATTGTCATATGAGAAATATACTCGAAGGGCTTTAAATTCCCTGTTTGTAGGCGACCGTTATTAGAAAAAATAATTTTCTATATTTTTGGATGTTTGCTTACACCAGGAATTCTGGTTAAGTTATTTTATTACTAAAAATGCAAGGTAGTTGACTAGCGTGGAAAAGCTAGACAAATATTGGTAAACAAAAATTTAGATATCTCGAACTACTTTTGTTAATTTTTTGAAATTCACGGAAAATACAACTACAATTTCCGTAGATAAAGTTGTTCAAAGTATGCATATTTATGTTGCCAGAGTTTTTAGAGAATGAATTCAGTAAGATAATTTCGGTGCTAATATGACCTTTCAACCCCTTAATTCCCGAACGTATTTTAACGATACTTAAGTTGAATATAATTCAGTTCTATTATCAATATGAAGTTTTTGAAGCCATAAAAAAAGCAAATATTTTAAGAGAATTTCATAATGAATAACTATAAAATAGATCGAAGAAAAGAATTGTTAAATTTTTTCTAAAATAAGCGAAGCCATTTAGAAGATTTAAGCTCAGGGCATTGGCTAATCATGTAAATAATCAAATAATATTTAATTTATATTATTATTTGTATATGACAACGAGGTATGTCCGGAAAATAAATGTACTGAGGCATTTACGGCCGTTGAAATTTTTTTTCCGCCATTTTGGCAACACCGTAGAGTAGCCAGAACTATCGACGCGAGAAAACGTTTCGTAAACAATGACGATCCAGTCTTCATTACAAAGCTATGAATCGCACGAGTTTGAACAAGTGGTTTCGCTGCACGATAATAGCAGGATAAACTGCTCGCGTCGTTTAGATAGGATTTCCTGAGCTATCCCGGGCATTCCCCTGATCTGGTGGCTTTAGATTACTATCTTTTTACCTCCCTGAAGCTATGCCCGAATGGAAAAAGGTTAATAACCGACAGGGAGGTAAAGGAGGAGGTGGTGAAGTGGATGAAGAGGTTGGCAGGAAACTACTTCGACCAAGGCATCAAAAAGTTAATACCACGCTTCGCATCCTTTCAATAGATCGGAGCTCTTCCTCCGATTTTATTTCCACTGGCACTTTGCTGAGAATATTTTCAAGGTTGGGGTGGACAGCTGAAAAAACTCCTATGGCCAGTTTATTAGGTATTGGCTTCGTTAGGACTTTCGCATCATACAGACCTTTGCAGCAATCAAAGTTGCTGTTGTTGTTGTAGCGGTTCACTAACCCCACTTAGGTCCAGGAAACCATCTTTTGCGGCGGCTTCGTTCACTACCAAGCCCATGCGCCGGTTTCAGGGGACATGTAAAGAGGTGGTTAGCGTCATGCGGAGACTCACTACATGCAGGACATACGTTGGGTATGTTGGTGTCGGGTCTGGATAAGTAGAAGTTTAACCTGCAACAGTATCCAGACTTAAGTTGTGCCATTATTACACGGGTCTCTCGAGACAGTTGGAGATCTTCGTCTGCTATGGGTAATGGTTTAACTTCGAGTACGCCATTCACAGGAAGGAAGTCCTTTCTGATTTGCCTGGGTGGAAGTTCAGCCTCAAGAAGATGCCTATTGGGGTGTTCCCTACGGTAGCATTCCAATAGGAATTGCTTGTTTTGTATATTTTTGAGAATGTACGACAAACGGCTGAGGCCCATAATACAATATCATCGTCATACATAACCAATTGTATGCTCTAGTAAAAGATTGCGCCATCTGCTATAGTTCTGCCTTTTTGTCAGTATATGGCATAAAGTATTTAGGTCAAGAAGAGAATATTCTCTAAACTTCTGCTCCCGCACTGCTGACTACTCCTTATATACTTACTTGTCACATATGAGGAGTTAACAAAATGACCAACATTTTCTGCGAAAATAAGTCCTCAGCTTGTCTTGCTCTATTTCTCTAGTTTTTATCGCACCGAATATCGCATTTGCCGAACCGAATTCCTGGCGCTGCTATTCTACAACACACCCTCTAAGCTACATACAATACATGCATACTCGTGCCTATCGTGTTAATGACTTACTCTGCACAAGAGCCGATATCGTACAGAGATAAAAAGAAATCAACTTAAATGAAAAAAGTGCAAACTAAATGGTATACAATGTTTGGTACAACAACAAAAAAAAAAAATTAAGAAAATCCTCTACAAGTGCGAATAGACGTTGGAAAATTTCAGCTAAGATTTTTAGTGCCATTGAAATCGTTCTATGTGTGCTCCTCACACACTTAAGGTCTTTGAGAAACAGCTGCAGTGAAGGAGCAACAAATCTTCCATATACATACACGAAACAAACAGCTGTAGTATTAATTATCCTTTATTCCGCCTACTGCGTGCTCGGAGCTTTTTGCTATTTTTGTTGTGTTTATTTGACTGTCTTTGCTTTTTTCGCCGCCAGGAAATTTTTTTTTTTCATCTTCTTCTGCGTACATTTTCGCTTTAGTCGCAAAATTTTTGCTTTGTTGCGGGGGAGGAAAATTGCTTTGAACCTCCTTACACTTATTGTGTACCTTTCGCGATTTTGTATAGCTTTAAGCATACTCAAGTATGCTTTAGCTACGACCGTTACTAGGCATCTAGCAGGCACGCCCGCCTCCAAAGCGTGTTGCCTTTAAAGCTAACGAAGCAGCGAATTTAAGCAAAGCGACGCGTCGATTAAATTTCAGCGTGAGTTAAGTAAATGAATTTGTAGGCGAGCTCTTCAGTGATTTGATGAACTACACGAGACGTTTGCCTTCATTTTTATTGACAAGTTTTCTTAAATTCTTCTTTGACTTTGAAAAAAAAAGATGTAATTTCATAGTAACTTTTTGTCACTTTGGGAAATCTCTCTTGTTTTGTTAATTAACGGTAATGCGATAAGCCTTAATGCAAAATTTAATTAAACGAGAAAACGGTCAACTGTAATTTGAGCAAATAAACAGACAGGAAATATAAAAAAAATCATTTAATTAGTATAAGATTTAAAAAAAAAATCTTACAGAATCTTTCCATTTTTTTTATCAATTTTGGTAGAGTGAAATATAAAAAGAAATCTTTTTTCTCTTTCTACAAAAAATAAAGTAAAAGTTAATTAAAATAAATACTTAAACAAAGCTGAAGAAAGAAAGTATTTCATGTGAATGAAAAAAAAAAATGGGTGCCAGAAGTAGGGATTAAGCAATCCTGCCCTTCTTCTACAATATTTCAAATGAAGTCATTTCGAATTGCATTTTCTGGGCTATAACCACTTCAACTAACCTCTTCAGCTCGAAAAATACTGAGCTTCAACATCTTGAGTAGCAGCAGTTTGAGAGACAATTTTTACAGCGGGTTCGGCAAAGCCGGCGCGTTATCAAACAAAAGAGCTCGCTTACGAGATTTTCCTGTGGACTCAGAGGAATATATTGCTGTTCGAATTAAATCACTTCCCTGTGCGGGATCTTGACACCTGGCAATGAAGGCTTATAACATCCAATTGGTGCAAATACTGAAACTTCCGTAACATCGCCTAGCTCAATAGGCTAGGCCCAGAAGATAAGCTAATTTTTACCTCGACGGCTGCATTAACAAGCGAAACTGTCCTATTTTGGGCTGTGTTTTGCATCATTGGTTTTGCCTGGTTTCAGCAGGTCATACGAGTAGTACACCATCTATTTTCATTAAATGCAGAACCTTTGAACCGTGAATGTTTTTCATTGGCGTTGATGTAGAAGATGATGGAACAGGTTCATCAGGCTTTGCATAATATTACTTTTTGCTTCTGAGGTTATCATAGTATATCCACTCTTCATCTCCAGTCACGATCGGATGCAAAAATCCCTACCTTCGATGCCTTTCAAGAAGCAGTTTCGAGATAAAAAACGTTCTTCGACATTTCTCGGTTTGAACTCGTATGGTAGGCGATGTCCTTACTTTTGAAGAAATCCAAATTGCTCTAAACAGACGGAAATTGGTTACATCTAACTATGCTTCGAGTTCAGTTTGCATTTGGCACGGACCTTGACAGAGTAAAATCTCCAACTCTTCATCTGTAAACTTTTCGGGTCCGCCTGATGTCCGCACTTACTCTTGGAGGCAGATTCAACGGAAACTTTCAAAAGCATTCGATGGGCTTCACTATTCTTTCAATTGAAATATAAAACAACAATTTTCGAAGGGAAGAGGAAAAGCAAAGTTGTGGTGAGAAACCGATGGTGATGCATGCTAATTAGTGGTGGTTGGTTGCCGCTTCCAAGTTCAGCCACAACTTGCAGGAGGAGTAATCTTTTTGAACCGACCGAAATTAACAATAATAATATATTAATAATGTAATAATTCAGCGCTTTGTAAACACTGAAGTAGCCTACGAACGGCTGATGGATATATGTATATGAGAATTTTTATCATAACAGAAATACACTCCGAGGGGTAGATATTTCCTGCTAAGGTCCCACAATTAAAAATCTAAACCAAAATACTTTTCAAATTACGCTTCGAAAATCTTTTCTCCACCAGAATTCCAAACAGATGCGAGTAGGGAAATTCCAACGCCCTCGACCAGAGAGCAAAAGCCATCTAAACAAACGGCTTGAAGCTTGATGGGAAGGTGAGTTGCGGAATTTATACTCCCATGCTCTCATTAATCATGAGCATGAGTATACCAAATCACTGTAGAGTTTTCCAGGCGGAACTCTTTGCAATCATAGAGGCCGTGGAGTGGTTGCACGAATCTACGGCAGTAGGACAGTCGGTTACAGTTTACTCCGATAGTTAGGTTGCAATCAGATCTCTTCAATGTAATGGTACCATTTCAAAAGTGGCCATAAATTGTAGGAACTTTCTTAACAAACTCTCAGTGCCGTTGTTTGGGTACCTGGATACAGGTTCTATCTACGATAAAACATGCACACAATGCTGACTTACTTCTGTCCACGGAAAAGTACATGCTTAAACTGGCCTTTACCATTGGAAGCTGACTGATGGTTTAACGACATCACGTGCTACGTGACCAGATAGCAAGGGTCAGGGTTGGACGCAGAAAAATAAAAACATTTTATAATTCATGACCGATTCTCCATAAACATAGCGACTAGCACAATAACTGAACATTGTTTTATGGGGCTTTACGGGAAAAGATTTCTACCGCAGCTGTAGGGACGATGAAGAGGAATAGACCATCGAGCACTTGACATCTGCGCGGCACAAGTTCCTTGGAAAACACTTCTTCTACTGCCTCCTCGCTGAGCCAGCCTCAGCGAATATTGGAAATTTTGTTGCCCGAAATGGTTCGATCATTTGAGAAGGTTAAGGCAGCAGCCTCATTAACTCAACTCAACTCATGTCAGAAATATAACCGGAGGGTCGATTGGAAGTTAGGCGTACCAAGCCTTTTCTTCAAACTAGTAATAGTTCACGGGTAAAGTTCAAACATTAAAAACTCAATATTTTTCTGAGACTAGCTCTCGACATAGTCTACCTCTGAGAGCTTCTGGTCCGAGTTCTGATCACGATGGCAAGTGCTTTTAGAACCTTCAATAAAGGCGAGTGGTGTCTAATTAGGTAAATCTTTTTAATATTGAACAGACTTAAACCGGAATAACTTTCGTAAATCATTAAAATTTATTACCAAAATAATAATTCTGTTCGGGCTGCATCCAATATTTGGTCGAAATAAATGCCCAGTAGAGTCAATAATTCGAGCAAACGTGTACCGATTCCACAACACGTTCACTATAGGTATCGAATAATACCTGAATTTGTTTATCCGCGATTGCGCTCAATTTATGCCCATCCATTTGCTAAAGAATTTTGGTTTTCCTCAAAGAATCGGTGTCGAACGAACGATCAGTAAGCGCGTTGCACGTCCGGTGAATGGGCCCAAAACGAGATGACCTCTGGTTATCGCCTTGGTCTCCGCAACAAGCCGAACGCGTCTGAAGAGAAGCAACTTACTACACTTGTAAGAAGCAACACTAAGCCAGCAGAACGTTCCTAACCAATGGGCTGTTATATTTTAATTTATTTTTGAACATTTGATAATTTATTGTGACACTTCTGAAATCGAAGCACTGAATCTGCTAAATTCAAATGTTACTAGAAAAGATTCTCAGTGCAGTATACCGTCTAAGTAGAGTAAATTTATTTGGTTTATAAATTGGGTGAATCAGAGAAAGATCGCCTCCACTTCTCAGACAATTTGTTGTTGAATTGATCATCGCAACATTGTTTAAAGAATTTTTTTTCGCTTATTATAAAGATAGTCTACATGTAAGCGCAATCCTGCAAAATCCTCATTCCAATATTATGGACTTATCCTTTTCGATGAAGATGGGGACCGGAGTAAATTTGTTGTTCTTAATATGGTATGGTCGCCCATATTAATTTAAATTATAGAATAAAATTGAAACAAATATTTTTCTTTAATAATATTATACAATCTTTCTATATGGATGTAGTTTTGTAAGATTTGTTTATGAGCTTTGAATATATAACGGTGTTTAGACACTACATGCAATTATATTCTGTAATATTCATAAAATTAACTAAAAACTATACAAATTGACAAAAAAAAAAGAGTTCGCAAACTTACCTTAATTTCCTAACCCGCATCACAGAGATAATGACAAGAAGATTGCCGAAAATGGCTGCAATTATGATGAACAACATCAGCGATGCCTTAAACACTAGAAACAAAACATCGAACCACTCGCTGCCATTTAACGCAGCGCCATCTACACCTGCCACACCATCCTCACCCGCGGCACCATCGTCCAGCAGTGTGGCATTGCTGGGTGGCAATGTAATGCCGGACGCACCCAGCAACGTTGATGTTGCATTGGAATCCAATTGTGAGAGTACGCCATTATCCAGCACGGCCTGCGATTGAGGTGTCAAATGTTTCGCTGCTATACTGCCGCCATGATGTGATTGTGCATGTGTTGAAGCGGCAGCAGCAACGGCAACGCTGGTATGTAACAGCGCGGCCGCAAAGGCTGTGCTCAGATTGAAGCCGAGGCTGGAGGCGCGTGCACGTGATAGACTGGGTGGTGGATGTGATGCTATTTCTGTTGTTGCTATAGTGGCACGTCGTCGGTAGCTGGGATGTTGTTGTTGTTGGTGTTGTTGTTGTAGTTGATGTTGATGCAACAGACGGCAGGTTGTATCTGTTGCACTTGTTGCAACCATTAATCGCGGTGGCGGCGGTGTTGTGGTTGCTGTGCATGACATTACGCCCAACGTGGTGGGCAGTATTGCCGCTGTGGCTATTGTAGGTATTGCAGTTGCTGCTGTTGTTTTTGCTGTTGCTGCTGCTGCTGCTGGTGATGGTAGTATTGTGCGTTGGTGCAGAAAGTCTTTAATGTTTGAGGTCGCCGCTGTGTCGGCATAATATGCCGATTTGTTGGCTGTTGCTGTTGGTGTTGTTATTGTTGTAGCATTTATTGTTGCTGCCACCGCACGGTCGCATGTAGCACGCTGTTCATCGGGTTCAACGCACACATTTCGTCTCTTTCGTCGTTTCGCGGACGCGCTTGTAGTTCTGTTCAATTTGGCATTCACTATTTCAATTGTTGTTTTTGTTGCTGTTGCTGTCTCGGGAAATTGTATTGCATTTGTTATATTATGCTGCATTATATATACGGGAAGCATTTCTGTTGCCAAAATATTGGTAGACATTTTCGTTGAGCTTTTTGTGTTTGCACAAATGGATTTTGATTTTAATTTTTATAATTTTTTGTGTTTTTTTTTTTTTTTTTGGTTTGTTTTCGGTTTAACTCAAGCGCACTTTCTACACTTTAAAATTTGCTCACTTTTTCATTTTACCGTTATCCACATCATATCTATCTACCGGTACTTCAAAATAGATTTTACTTGGATTTCTGTGGAAAAGAAATGAGATTTTTTTTATTTGGTAATAAACATTGACTTTTTAATTAATTTAAAAGGGTAATATTTTTTATTTTTAATTATTTTTTTATTAATTTTTTTTTTTATTATACTTTTTTTTTTAACTTTTCTGCAAAATATATTTATCAGTTTTGTTTTATAAATCGATTTTCAAAACTTTATTTTTTTGTTAACAATTTGTTTTCTGCCACCTTTTCATTCTACTATTTGCCCATCGTTGGGACACCGCAGAAAAATATTCCGATATAAACACACGCGTTATGTTCTCTACGCCCCGAATTGAACTGCAGGCCGTATAACGGAAAGTGTTCTATAGACCATTCGCGCCGCTCACGTTGTCAGCGGCCTGTCCCTGTTGTTGTGTCACACGTCACCAGAGCGGCCATGCGCGCCGCTGTGCCCTCACCATCAGCATGCTCAATCCATCCGCCATCAATAACACCACCAACGCTAAAAATGTTTTGCTTCTTTGATTTTGTTGTTGTTGCTAATCCTTGTTATTGTAATTTTCTTTTACGTCTAGCTGTTGTTGTTGTTTTTGTTGTTGTTGATATTATTAATGTTATTGTTGTATTTAGCTGTCACTGTCACCAACACCGTCACCTTCACCGCGAACCGCGTGGCAAGATTGCGGCTAGGCTCGGCGCTGGATGTGAACGGCTGTGTGGTGTGGATAGTGTTGTTGTTGTTGTTGTTGTTGCTGTTGTTGTCTTTGCTGTTTAGCTTACTATACGGAATTGTGTTGCTATTGTTTTTGTTTTTGTTTTTTTTTGTCTTTCTGTCTTTTTGGTGAACACTGTCTCTTGGCCACTGCCTGATTGCTCTTAATTTTATTGCTTTGCTTTGTTTCTTTGCTTTTGTTGTTGTGTGGTGTTTGTGCTTGTTTATTTATTTATATTGTTGCTGTTTTTGCTTTCTTTCTGAAATTTTAAATATTTATTTTAAATATATATGTATATATGTATGCGTGTGTATATTTTCAATAATTGTTAGAATTTTTTCTTTACTTATTTTGTTGGACTTGCCAAGTGTGTTTTCAATTTCATGAATTTATTTAAAATGCGTATTTCTTTAATTATATACATATATGTATGTACATGTAGAGTTTTCAATATTTTCATTTATTTATTTTTTGGGTTTGAGCTTATAGATCTACTAAGAATGTTGTTCCTTAATTGAAATTGGGATATTCTTAACTGCACTTTTCCACTTCCTATTAAACTGAAAGCTCAATATTAACTTAAAATTCTTCTTTTTTTAATTACCGAAAAAAAATTCCCTTCCCTACTTTCTTCATTGAAAAGTTTGGTTCGCTTTGCTCTACTCGCTTTTTGTTCAATTTATTTTTATTTAGTTTAATTATATCAGTTTTCTAAAATCTAAGCACTCACTTCGGTTTTTCAGCTTTTCTATTTTTAAATTTTTTTTCTATTTTAATTTTAATATTATGTATTTTTGTTTGTATAGTTTTGTTGTTTTTGCTGTTGAATAAAATAAATTCACATTTAGTGCCGCAAAGTTTTGGAGGACAAAATATTGAAATGCGCGAAAGTGGTGTTTGCTTTGATTGTGACACTTGCACATAGATACATTTACAAAAAAAAAAAAAAAAAAAAAAAATGTAGTGAAAAAATATTGGCGAAGTGGAAAAACAGAAGAAAAGGGTGTTTCTGATTTAATGCAAACTCTAAACAATTTTTAGGAGTAAGTAAAGAACTTGAACGTCCCGAATATTCATTGATAATTAAGAATGAAAGCAACATCAATTTGGGATCTTTGGAACCTCTCAACCCTGAGTTTGCCTATTTAGTAAACTGTTCATTTTCTATACCTGCCGGTTCTTTCGTTACTAAAATGGATAAACTAAGATATTTCATTGCTAAGAGAGGAAAATGATAGTGACCTAAAGATTTTTAACAATTTATTAGTAATAATTTTATATATTACCACATACTAGGTTATCCAATTATAAAGTGTGAAGCTAGGCATTATATAGTACCTGACAAACAAACGACTCATGAATTTCTTCCAGCTTCGTTGCCTTTGAGATAATTTTCGGCCACTTTTTGTCTCAAATTTGGCATCGTCACAGTCAGAAGAAATTTTGGCTTTCAACAGCTCAAGAGTTCAACGTTTAACCGCATAAACACGGTCTTTGGCGTAGCGTTGGCGTTAAATAGCACGAGCTCGGTGGCCAACTGACATCGCAAAGACGAGAGATTCCTTGGTAGGGAAATTTCTCTCCTAATAAAGTCATGTTCGCTTGACAGTGACAGTATTTTCATTGTCAAAGAAGTAAGGTGCAATCACACCTCCGGACCAAGGAGCGCAGCAGACAGTAAGTTTATTTTGGGTATAATGGCCTATCTTCAATTTCTATATATAGGATATTTGGAGCGCCGAACTGGGAAAATTTTGCTTATTTAGGTATCTCTCGAGGATACTTAATAATTTTTCCAGTTTCATATATGCCTGACTTTCAACAAAAAACAAAACATGTTTCGTTGGCAGTTAAGGTTGACAGTTGTCAGTTGTAAAAATCCAAATTTTTTAACTAGTGATCAAATATCCTAGCATACTGCGTTAGTAGAAAGAATATTTCTGCAGCCTGCTGAATTGCTGCGAAGCTAAAACTTCTAGAGATATCAATCATGATTTACGGGTTGAATACCCACTAAGGCAAGGTTTGAATAGCGCTTGATCACTTGAAGAGTAACAAAGCGGTGGTAATCGTTGGCTTACCGGCTGAGATTTTGAGGTGACAAAGAACGGTCATGATGCACATATCAACTTCTTTGCAGAATGTAGTCGGACGAAAAGAAGGGAATTCAATTATCGTCGTTTACCCAATTCACTTATAAAATCTTAACTAGCCTATTGTGCGAAAGATTAGAGCCCCTCGTCTTGAACTATTTGGAACTTTTGAGTGTGGCTTCATATTTGCTAGATTTAACTTAATATTGAAGAAAATATTATGACCTGCAGCACTCAACACGGAAGGTACAGTTTTCCTTACGGGCTGATGACACGTGGTGTTGATATTCCCATTATTAGCCTCAATAAGAGTGTCGTTACAGATCTGAAGGTGAACAAATAGACAGTCATAACTGTAAAGTCCTAGATAATTTCGTCTACGGAACCAGCATTAAGGGTAGCGGCTATGCCAAATCGTTCATCGCTCTGGTCATGCTCACAGCCGATAAATCACCACTTGGAGTTTTCGAGAGAGAGAGCCTTTGGGAAGATATATGGTTGTGTACGACTTTGCGAAGGCGGATACTGCAGACGATAGAACGATGAGCTGTTAAAGAGAAGCCGCGACATTTAAAGTTCATCTTCCACATAGATTGGATCAGGTTATCCTGATATATAAAAACACTCCACTATTGAAAGTTATATATACATTACACGCCGGAAGAAGCAATTAAAGAGGAACGCCTTCACTTCATTAGACTAGACCATACACCTTCACTTAGCTAGAAAAGGTACTAACTTCCCTTTTGGTATATGCGATTGGCGCTGAACAGTTTTGATTGTTCTTCTTTTGTAATACTTTGGCTAAGTATAAACTGTAGGTCCCTCCATTTGTTGGAAAAACTTCAAGACGTAAAACCCCGGCCACGGAGGAGCTCGGTCGAAAATCGCTTCAGCGGTTACAAAGCGCCAATTACATATATAAACATATAACCGATCTTAGCGCAACCGTTTGGTAGTGTGTGTGTGTTTTTCATATTCAAGTACTGATAAACATGGTAGTCCCGTAAAACGTATGTGATCTAGGCTAATCATCTATTTAAGAAAAAGTGTTAAAATAATTACTTCAAATTTGAAAAATGATTCGTCTGATATTTTGAAATTTTCATAGAAGAGTTTACTTGTAGGCCGTCTAGAAAATTAAAAACATTCAAATAAAGGTATGCTACACTAATACCTATGCTTATTAAATTATTAAATTTTGAAAGACACTAAGAGCATCACCCAGTTTTCATAATGAACTTATTTATATTGAACAGATGCGCAAACCATGTCCGTGCCCTGTCATTTGTGCTCGCGGCGGACAGCAGTTGGCCACATAAAAACGCGTCAATGCGTCAAGCAAACCAACCGGCTTGCGGCAAAGAGCAGCAACAGTGGTTCTTAATCTAAAGAGTTTTAGCAGGCTGGCGAAGGGTGACGGCCGACGGGCAATTGGCGATGGTGGTGGAATGTCACTTTCACACTTTGTTAAATATTTTCTTATATGTATATTTTCATTATTATAGACAAACACGTTTTTGGCGCAAGGAGGCTGGGTTATTTTAATTTTATCGAAACATATTTGTAGAATATATTATTATAAATAAATATATATTCACACACCTAAATATTTCATATGAATGTGTGGCTTATAATATTTTGATTTTCAACAGTTTTACGAGTTACTTTTCAATTTTGATGTTCATGTTTACTTATATAAATATACAAATGTGTATGTATGTATGTATGTATGTAGAAGTATGGGCAAGCAGTGAAATTTATTTATTGCCGAAATAGAAATTCAATATTCATCAATAAACTAGTATTTAACTAGTATGAAGCTGATGTATAAGCGCATAGCTTCCATTTCATGTTAAAATTACCAGTCGGGTACATGGGAAACAGGCTGAAGATCAGCTAGTTAATATAAATCTGGAAACTAACTGTACTTATTTATATAAATTATATATGTATTATATGCATGTGTGTTTTGTTGTTTAGCATATTCAGATTTAATTGCCGACATTTACCTAAGTTCCACCGCAACCATTAGGCATTTCCTGGAAAATTTATTTGTTTGCTTTGCTAAATAAATTCAATTTTGGTGTTCATGAAACGCATTTGGTTTATTTAATTTTTATTTAAAAAGTTTTTTTTTTACCCGTCAATAGACTTTTTCGTATATTTGTCAAGTTCTGGGTAGCATACAAGTATATAGGTATATTTGTATGTGCATATGTATGCGAGCACCGATTTAAATGTGTTTGGTATATACTCGTATGCAGATTGGCAATTAAAATATTCTGTCACCGTGAAATGATTTTCAAAGCCAAGTGGCTATCAAAATTCGCGCACCAACGCACTCAAAACCAAAAACGCAAAAAAAAAAAAAAATTAGCGAGAAATTGAAATATATGTACATACATATAATGAAGAAAATATTCTCTATGGGGTTTCTGTGCGAAAAAAATTGGAAATAAAATAAATTAAAAAATATATAATTTTTAGAGAAGAGAAGAGAAGAAATATGCCGCACAATGGTAACTAAGGTAAAATTTTCACTCTTTAGATGGACAAATATATAACAGGGTGATTTTTAAACGTGTGGTTTTCAATGAGGCAATATGCGGTCGAATTAATCCCCCAGCAGAGTTGGTATTTCGAGCAATTAGGGATCGGTTATGCGGGACGTTTATTCTAGTGGATGCTCAGAGATGACGTACAGTGGGCACCGAAAACGCTATTGCTGCTGTGAAGCAGATTATCAAAGTATCGCGTTCTAATTGCGGCTGTGCTCATCTAGTTTATGGAAGATTTTCGGGAAGGATCTTAATTTGCAAGCATGCAAAATCCAACTCGTGCAAGAAATGAAACCGAAAAGGCGTCTCACGATTGGGGAATAGGCGGGAAACGTGATCCCGATTTTCACAAAAAATTTTGAGCAGCGATGAAGCTGACATTTTATTTAATGGGTACGTTAATAAAGAAAATTTTCGCATTTAGAGTGGTAATAATCCATAAAGCATTGTTGAGACGCCATTTAGAGGGACCCATTAGTTCATATATCTTCAAAAATGAAGCCGGTGTTAATGTTACAGTCAATGAGGAACACTATAGAGTCATGATTAATGACTTTTTCGTGGTTGAATTGGAGGATGTTGACGTGGATGAACTTTGGTTCCAACAAGACGGCGCTGCATGCTATACAGCCAACTAAACAATCAACTTATTGAAAGAAACTGTTGGTGAGCGTATTATCTCGCACCGTGTGCTTGAATGTGATTTAACATCCTTGTACTTTTTTTTTGCTTCCTTACGACCGAACTCTTAATTTAGACCTGTATTTTCAACAATTTCACCATTTGAAGGAAGAAATTGCCCAAGAGCGCCCAGGTTTGACCAACAATATCCCAGCTATTTACCAATAGTCACAGAGCTTTCTATGAAAGTGTATCAAATTAGACAGAGTTAGATGAATTACATAAAGTGGATTTTGCCATATTCTTTTTCAAAGGAATATATTCGAAAATACATAAAGAATTTTGAATACCTACAGTTTAGTCAGCAAAATGTGACATTTGATGTCAAAGGAATTATTGGCTATTTTCCAATCAACTGTTTTTTTTTTTTAAATACTAATGAAAATCGGCTGAATGGTTTGGATTTCTAATTATTTATTAGTAATTATTTATTTGAAGTTTCAAATATTTCTACGGTGAGTAAAATGTGTGTTAAAAAAATATTGTCATCTACCTCCCTTTTATTATTACTTGGTTTTCAAAAATCTTAGTTAAAAAACTAGGAACCTGAGCCAATTAGTTACTTCATTTTTTTCAAACCCATAAATTATGTCACTGTGCAGTATTTTTTTATAGTGCTTATGGTTCTTTCAATTTAAAAAAATTTTTGTTTTCAATTTTTTAATATTTTTTGCTATTATCTTTGAAAAGTTTTTTTTTTTTGTTGCCATAACCAGTATATTAACTGTTATTATAGTTACTGTTTTGTGGCTATTTCAAAACATTCTATTTTCATACACTTTTTGCTTTAGGGCTAATACTGTTTTGTATTGTTGTTGTTATTATTGCTATCGCTGTTGCTACTTTTGCTGTTTTTGAAAATTTTATCTCAGCTTTTATTTTTATTGCTTTTGCTGTTGTTTTAGTGGTTTTTCCATTATTTGTATTTTTATTTTTATTTTTATTTGTTTTTATTGTTGTTGTTGCTTGGCGCATTACTTGCTGTTTCCAAACGCAATTAGCTGTTAAGCATATATGCACATACGTACATGTATCTATATACATAGATATGTATGCACATATGTATATGACATTATCTTCTTCTTCTTTTTTTCCCGCCATTTATGTAATTTTCCCCATTCTCATTCGCTATTCCATTATCAACGTCAACGTAATTAAGCATTTAGCCATCAACACCATTGTATTGACGCTTATTTTTTATTATTGTTGTTGCTATATACTGGCGTAACCCGCTACAAATGAGTATCGTCTATTATTCTGGCAATTAGCCAAAGCGGTGTTGAAGCACTGCAAAAGAAAGAAGAGAAAGAGAGAGTGAGACTGAGAGTGAGAGAGAGAAAGTTAGTGTGTACACCTATGTGTGCGTGTAAAATGTGAGCATTAAAAAAGTGTGGTGAGTTAAAAAAACTCTATTAATAAATTATATTTTTAATTATTTTATAAGTCACAAAAATACAGCCATGAAATTTTCGTATAAAAATATTCATAAAAAATCTTCGCTTGTGGCGAAACAACAGCCGTTGCTGTTCGTATTGATGTTGGTCATAAGGGAATTATAAAAAAAGAGAAAAAAAAAGATTTGAAGCAAAAAAATGTTTTTGTTTTTTTTTTTTAGAGTGATTGCTGGCAACTCATATTTTGACACTTGCTTCTTGTGGCGTGAAAATGTTCGAAAATCATATAAATATATAGTATATATGCTTGACAGCCCCCAACTACATATGTACATACATACACGTATGTACTCGTACGCTAGAAAGCTTTACTATTTGTAATTCCCCTATGTATTCATATTATATATGTAAATGCATATTTATATTGCGGGTTCTTTCATATGTACATATTCATATGCATATTCATTGCATGCCAAAACGCCAATAATTTTCTAAAAAAACGCAAAAAATTATTTTGTTCAAATTTATGGAAAATGACAGCTGGGATTAGCAGGAAAAAGTGGAAAGCAAATACCATACTTGCAAGAGTAAATGAAATATTTACTATTGATTAACACTGTTTGATGAAGTCAAAATATGTAAAATTCTAATTTCGTTATATATTTCTTATTTTTTTCAAAAGTACCATAGTTTGAGTTCAAGAGCGAATTGTCCTCGATAAAAAAATTAGAAAAATGAAGCCTACTTTTGACCTTCAAAACAATTATGCATATACATGGTATTTCAGAATTAACTCAAATTTCAATTTTGCAGCCATTTTTGTCGTAATGGATTGACAACCTTAAAGAAAAATCAAATCGAAAGCTGACAGTTTATATACATACCTATATAATTAGCGCTTTGTAATTACTGAAATGATTTTCGGCCGAGCTCATTCTCCAATTTGTGGTATTGCGTCTTGATGTTTTTCCAACAAATGGATGCTCATGGTTTTTTAATTAAACCTTGGCGGCCGCAGTTCGAAAATTTCAAACAAAATATTATACGAATACAAAGAACAAAGTAGTTTCACCCAAAATGTTTTTTCAAAAATATTAACCATCTGACATAAAACGAATTTTTGACTTTTAATTTATTTTTGTGCGACAAATTTAATTTTTTTTAAAATAAATATTCAACTTTTCGCCTTTCGAACTTTTTTCTTAAGATGCAGAACCATAAATAACGGTTAATTACCTTTTTAGGCAAAAACGAGAGCGAAACAGAGGAGGAAAACAGAATGTGTAAACAGTTGCTTGACAGTGTCTAATATGTGTAAAGTGTCATTTTGTTGTTTTTTTCGTTAAATAGTATTAATTTTGTTAATGATTTCAGTGATATTAACTGAAAAGATATTGTGAAATCATTTTGCATTAAAACAATTCATTAAATATAACAGAAGTATAAGATTTTTTTCACATAAAGTCAAAAAAAAAATTTGTTTTTCAGTGTGTAAACTGTTTCTTGACACACTGTATACCAGGTGTGTTAGTTGAAGTTTGCCGGTTTTACTAGTAGATGTCGCTAGCAATATGTATAAATTTCTATGATTTGGCATGTATGTAATTGTTTTCTATTGACATTAACCTACAAAAATACGCAAGTCACATTCCGCCAAAATAATAGCGTCATATTTGTTTACCTCAGTGAATATGTCGAGTTTCGTTCCAAGTAAATCGCATTTGCCGCATTCGTTGCTTTTCTTATTTCATCAAAAGAAAAAAGCAGCTGAAGCTCACCGGTTGCTGGTAGAAACTAATGGTGAACATGCTCCAGTGATTAGAACATGTGAGACATGGTTTCGTCAATTTAAAAGTGGAGATTTCGATTTGACAGACAATGAACATCCTGGTGCAGCGAAAAAGTTCGAAGACGAGGAATTGCATGTTGATCCAACCCAATCGCAACAAAAATTGGCAGAAACACTGCATGTGACTTGAGGAGTAATTTGCCAACGTTTAAAAGCCATGGGAAAGATCCAGAAGTATGGAAAATGGGTGCCACATCAGCTGAACGATAGACAAATGGAAAATCGTAAAACCGTTTGTGAAATACTGCTTCAACGATTCGAAAGGAAATCTTTTCTGCATCGGATTGTCACGGGGGTCGAAAAATGGACTTATTTTGAGTACCCGCAGCGAAAAAACTCATGGCTTTCCCCTGGTGAAGCTGGCCAATCGACTGCAAGGCCAAATCGCTTTGTTTTTTTTTTTGGGACCAGTGTGGTTTGGTGTACTACGAGTTGTTAAAACCTGCTGAAAGGGTGAACACGGATCCAGCTTATTGTAATTACAAGCAGTAGGAAATTTAATATATGCCTCTTCACTTATTGACAAGAGTTGGTCGGCCGACAGCTGCCAAGTAAGAACTTATCTCAACAATGAGGATGTTGTGAGCTATCGCAAATCATGCTAAAATAGCCCGCTGATGATGTTCTAGGTCTGAAAATGTTGGCCTTTATTATAGCGTTTCATGTGTAGGTCACCTCACAAACACTTTGGCTATCAACTTTTTAACAACCCGTTTTAATTACCGACCATTGGTATTATTCGTTCTGTCGCGTTGCAAGTTATAACTCCACGGTTCGAGTCAAAAATTTATAATCCAAATTTCATGAAAAAATAGTTTAATTTAATTAATTTTGATTTTAATTTAAAAAAAATTAAGTTAATTTTTCTAATTGCGGGCAATGTCAAGCCCTTTGAGATCATCTCTGATATAAAAAAAATCTTCTCATAAAAACCCAGCAGTTGTTCAGAGACGGCTTAGAACCAACTCACAAGCGAGGAGCACACACGTCAAGTTCTTATTGCTGGTTTGGTGTCATCGCAAAATTACTCACGATTATTTACACTACTTAAAGAACTAAGCTTTAGAGTTTTAATTATTTGTTATTTTGTGGTTTTTAGTTCTTTCGAAGGTTAAATTTTGATTTAAGTTTAAAATTTTTGTTTAAAAATTTCGACTTTAGTATCAACAATATTTCTTACAGTTTATAGTAAGATTGTACTTTAATTAAAAAGAAATATTTATATATAGACTTTTACATATTTTTCCAATTTTGTTAAGGAATTTTGTTTCCTGAATTCTCTTTTACATAAATTCTCTATATAAATATTTATTCTCTTTTATTGAACATGGTATTAAATATCAGACAAAAAATTTGTTCTATTAGTTGAGCAATCATGTCCTATAATTTTTTCAGTTGCATGAATTCAATAAAATTTTTCTTTTAAATCTTTGATATAAACTGGCTGTTATCTTCCTTATTTAAAAAAAATATATATATTTCCAAACAATTCTATTTATTTAATATTTTACACATAAACTAGTACACATGGTACAATAATTTTAAAGTAGTTTCATTCTCTCTTCGCAGTCGGCTTCATAGCTAACTTACATTAAATGTGTTTCGTTTTATAAAAAATATGTGGAGAATTTAAAATTTTTTAAAAATATTTAAGTGCGAAAAAGTCCTGAATTGGATTGTATTTTCCAACCATTGATACTGGACTTCATCGACTGATGGGTACGTAAACAAGGCAAATTGCCGCATTTGGGACGAAGAGTAACCTGAATAGATTCAAGAGCTGCCATTTCATCAAGAAAAAAACAGCGGTTTGGTGTGGTTTGTGAGCCGGTGAGAACGCAACCGTTTTGAGATCCAGCATTCATTATTGGATGATAGTTGACCGACCGTCAATGGCGGCCGTTATCGCGCCATGATAACCGACTAATTGGTACTTGAAATTAAAGTTTGTGATTTCGGCCACATTTGGTTTCAATAAGACGGCGCCACTTTTCACACATCGCTTCAATCAATAGATTTATTGAGAGAAAATTTCGGAGAGGAGATAATTTAACGTTTTGGACCGGTCGATTGGCCACCACGATCGTGTGATATCACACCATTAGAATTTTTTCTGTGGGGATATGTAATCGAAAATTGGATCCAAGGGATGGACCATCTGAACCGCTGCTAACATTTGAAAGAGATAATCTTCAAAAAATTAATGCCAAAGAATGTTCTTTTGAATGATAATAAATATTCCCGTTAAATAGCATTTTCTGTGTTTTTTTCTTTTAAAAATTAAGGAACCTCGAAATGGATGTTTTTTTAAAACTTGAGTACGTTTTAAGAAATCATCAGAAGGGCAAAGATTGTCTATCAGTTTAAGAAATAGAATTTTGTAAGCAGACCGGATATTGTGCCAACAATTTCACAATTCCACCAGGGGCATAGATCCTTGCAACTGTGGCAAAATGTTATTGAGAAACAACCCATCCTTCTATTTACCATGAACCTACACAACACAGTATCCAGTTGTTTCAGCGGTTGTTATGCGTATGGTTGTCCTGTTTAGAAGAAGTACAGACTTTGTTTTATTCACCTTGATCAATGGCTAGAGTTTTCTGGTCACATTGCCAAAGGTTTCATTCTGCCATCTGCTGTTGGTCTTAACAGATATTTAGCCGAGGATATAGGTATGCCCGTGTCACATACAGAGTTTACCGTGATTATAGCCACGCAGCTCACTGGGATGTTCCTATAACCGGGGACGCAAGCCACAGTCGAGAAAATCTAAAAATCTATGTTTCGAAATAAAATATAATATATTTAATATATCAACTCTTTACAATTTATTTATAATAAAAAATAATAAAAAGCGTTAAGCAATATCTTTTCTTACTTCTGTCACCTAAGAAAAGGCTTTGAAAATTATTTTAATACATCCAGACGTGTTTGCAATCTTATAGCTTCAGCTTAGAAGATAACCCCATAGATAGTGAAAATATCTTAAATATCTTATAAGTGACAAGATCAAACAATTCTAAGTAAATACGTTTAGTGTCAAAAATTTCAAAGTGAAACTACAATAAAGAATTTTGATAACATGCTCATAGTTCTGAAAAATTTAAAAAAGTAGTTATACCTTATAAGCCAAAATCTATCCCTATCAGTTGTACACTATTTTCAGCACGAAATTTATTTCAAATAATTATAAATACAAAAACAACTTAAGGATTACTTTAAGTTATTAAAAAATAAAAAATAAAAAAATGTCACTCAAAAGTAAAATATATTTAATTTTAAAAATCATTAATTATGATTAATTGGAATAAGTAAAAGTTGTTGTTACATCCAGAATGTGACCAACAAAACCACTAAAGTGGCGATTAATTAAACATATAAACCAAATTTCCGCAAGCTATAAGAAAAAAATAATTAATTAAAATAAACTCAATTAAACATACAAATGTACAATATCGTATATGTACACGTATGTACTGCTGCCTTATGAAAAACAGCTAAAAGTTGCCAAGTCAGCATTTCAAGCATGGAAGCGGAGCATGTAAAATGATAAAAAAAATTAACAGTCATTAAATTTAATAATTTAGACAGCATTGCAGTGGCATTAACATTGCATGATGAACACAAAATAAATACAGACTTGTAAATATTAAGAAATTGTGCACAATACACACACCTTCATGTTTATATATTTGTTTTACCTCAAGTCGAAAGGCAGAAGACGAATCGTGAGCACTTCAGGCATTTACACGCATACGAAACACAGCTACATACACGTATGTGTATATGTATGTATGTATGTATGTGTGTATGTATGTGTGTGTATCTGACATTTGGTATAGGTATAACAACGCGGGTAAATGCGGTTAAGTGTAAACACAAATGTAAATATTGAGGTAAAAGTGGATAAACCGTCGAATTGCAGCGCAAATAGCCTTACGCACGTTCAAGTGCAATGCCAACCGAGTGACAATTTGGCAACGACTACCCACATACTCGTATACGCATAAACATACAAACATATATACGAGTACTTGCAAGCGAAAAGCTTCATTGCGCGCACGTAATTGCGATGGGGTTAAGGAGGGTGGAGACGATGACTTTCGCGTCGGACGGTGACTGTTGACACTCACTATTGCCATTGTCATTGTCATCATTGTTAGCAATGTGCATGGGTGTGTGTGTGTGTGTGTTTATTTTCTTTTTCTCACTTTTTTATGTTGGCACGATTTTCTTTGACTCTTTTTCTGCTGCCGCTTCTGCCGCTGCTGCTGCTGTGCGAATTTGTGAATTTGAAAATTTCCACTTTGTGCAAATATTCAGCATCTTTTCCGCACGACAGACATAGATAACTATGTATTTCGTTATTCGCTCTTAGCATTATAATATTATGCATGTACATATACATATACATATGTAGTTGCTGAGTATGTGTGTATTTTGAGAAATGTTTACTACACGTTTTTTTGTTTCAAGGACACGCCCACCTGCTACTAATGGTTGGTGAAACGTTTTCTTATGTATGCATGTGTATATTTTCTTACACTATATACATATACACATGTGCATACATTTGTAGTAATATTTTCAAATTTTTTTCATGCAACGCCTCAACTGCAGAGCTGAGAGCATTTTTCTTGACTTCAATGCCAATTTTTTTTAGGATTTACTTTATTGTTATTTATGTTGTTTAATTTTTCATATTTTTTATAATTTATTTCGTTTTGTTTTTACTTTCAACAAATTTTTCACTGCTTTACGTGTTTTTGAATAGAAATATATTCGCGAAATTTTTCTTAATATTTTTTAATTTATTTATTTCATTATTTGAAAAAGGTTATTTGGCGAATTCACCGTTAAAAGGGAAAACCAATTTAACATAATTTAATGAATAATTTAATGAATAATTTAATGAAGAAAAAACAAATCAATAAAAAAACTTTCAGTAGCTCTTTTTTAAATAAACGGTGTTAAACCCAAAGAATTTTGATTTTCCTAGTAGACAGAAATTGTTTTTAAACTCGCTAAAATCTTGCTAATAACAGTTATTTGGGAGCACAAGTGAAAATAAAACTAATCATTATGTTCTATTATCTGTTATACGAATGGAAATAATTATGAATAGATTTAGAATAAAAAAATGGATTCCTTACAACCATATTGGTTTTATTGTTGCATTAAATATATCGGGAAATTTGTTTTTAAGGCTAACAGACTTCTTATTTCGAAGCTAATGTAAAATGGCAGATTTGAAAATGAGCTGCGGCTTTTTAGCGAAAAGGAGTCGTTTACAGGTTAAGCGCCTGTCTATGGTAAGTGGATTCCGAGGTATGTAATTTCGTTAGCTTGCGAAATCGGTACATTATTGAACTTGACAGTCGGTCAAGTTTTTGGCTTTAATGTAAAATAACGGCCGCAAAAGGTCGAACCCGCCTGCGGAGAGGAGACAAACCAGTTTAGTTTAGATAAAGATTTTATAACTTTTACTAATGTAAATAAAAAAATATTAATAATGCTTGAAATTAATATTATTTTAATTAAAACAATTTAAAATCAAATAAGCCAATACGATTATACAAACCCTATAATTTTGTCAATAAACACGGGTCAATTTTTCATGGGACTTTTGGTCGAGATCAATATTTTGACATCTGTCTTACTTAGCTGTCGAACCAAATACGTTTTGTTTTATTTAAAAGCCATTCTTCTATGAAAGTGGATCGCTTAATAACCACACAAAGCGTAATAATTGTTAAAACCTACTACAAAAATAGTGATTCAATCGTGCCCACGTTTTGTTATTTAAAAAGAAATTTTCAGAGAAATTTAATGAGGCTGGGTTGGCTACAGATAACGGAATGCCTGTATTACAGTGTTCCACGTCAATATGGCGTTTCTCGTACTTGGACTTACACCTACAATACAAAGTCTAGCTCACACAACAACTGAAGCCAGCTGACCCTTTAAAATGCAGTATTTACACGTACGTCGATTGGTTGCCTGAACAACAAGCAGTGAACGGCGATTTTTCGAACAAAACTTTCTTTAGCGACTAGACAGATTTCTAAGTCGTGGGATACGTAAATAAGCAAATTATGGCACTTAGATCTTGGTCCTATACTGTCAGTTCGCGGGCATTATAATCGTATGATAACCAACTTTTTTGGTGGAGATTCGCGAAAGACCGTCTTGAGCACTTGGACGCGAACTTTCGTCAAGTTATGGCTAAGAGTGATCAAATGGATCGAATTTTGCAAAATTTTGCGAAGCGATAATTTAAATAAAATACTACATTTCTCATATAAAGGTTCCAACTTTATAATAAAAAATAGGAATTTCAAGAAAAAATATTTCAAATGCATTTCGTTTACGTTTATTTTCGAAACTGCGAAATTAATAGCTCTGTATATCGCAGAGTTCATATGTTTGATAAATCTACGAAGTAATTGAAAAATTGACGGCCGCGATAGCCGAGTGGTTAGCATTGCGTACTGCCAGTCGAAAGGCTCGGGTTCATATCCCCGGTGTAGTAGCAAGATCCGAAAAATTTATAGAAAATTAATTTAAATAAAAAATTAAGTTAATTTTTTTAATTGTGGTCGCCCCTTGACAGGGAATGTCAACCCCTCCGAGATCATTTCTGACAAGAAATAAAAAGCTCCTCGTAAAAAAAACCATCAGCCGTTGGGAGGCGGCTTAGTAAAACTGTAGGTCCCACCATGTGTTGGAAAAAATATCACGACACAAAACTAGAAATTGGAACGAAATGTCCTTTATGGTAAACGCAAATATGATCAGTATGAAGTATTCAATATCCTGAATGTAGATCTGTTTTTTTGCTATCTTGTACTTATATATTCTTTTAAAAAAATTTACCCTCGACCACAGTGATAGTTTACCGTCAGTGGGTTCCTTCATTGATTCATTGATTCGTATAAAATTAGATTAAAAGCTGTCCTACTTCACAATGGCAATAAATATCCTATACACACGCATACACAACAAATATGAAAGAAAATTATCTAAATATAAGTAAGCTGTTATAAGATGAAATTAAATATTCACAGTATATATCGAACAATTGCGCTGATCTTAAAGTTTTAGCAAAGTTAACTCACCTAAAAGGAGGATATTCAAAATATTAATGTTTTATGTGCGAGTAGGATAGTCGGGTGAGAGCTAAACACTTCGTAGTAAAAAGTCACGTAGAATGAATATGATGCCTGATTTCAAGAACGTTAATGAAGAACCTTTAGTTCCAAATGAAACAATTTTTCTTCTTTCACTCCACATAAAGCTGGGCCTTAAGAAGAAATTTGCTAAAGCCACTAATAAGGATGGTGAAGGATTTCAGTATCTAAAGACAAAATTTCCTCGAATCAGCGATGAAAAATTAAAAAAAAAAAACCTTTGTGGGTCGTCAAAAACGCGAGTTCATAAAGGACACAATTTTACAATAAAACTGAATGAACTGATTGCTTTCGTTGAAGTCTAGGAAACAAAAAAAAGTAAAAACTACCAAGATACTGTGACAGAACTGGACTCACACTTCAATTTCATGCTACTTAACCTTGGAGCGGAGTCGGATGAACATGGTGAGAGGTTTCATCAAGATATTATACACATAGAGAGCTCAAAAAAAGGCTCGTGTGGATTGGTGTAAAGAAATGCTGAAATAATACGATCGCGGTGCTTCAAAAGACGTTTATAAGATCGTCACAGGTGACGAATCATGGATCTATGCATACCCCATGTGGGCCTTCCAAGACGAACCAAATCCAAAAAAAAAAAAAAACCATTTTCGTTGATAAATATTCGTATTTTCATTTTAGGCCAGAAATATATATAACAGCCTATAATAATAATCAAGAATATGCATCAATTTGTTTGAAATTTATTAAAAAAAAAACATTCAAAGAAACAAGCCATAATTATTCAATAATTTTTCTTTACTAAAAGTAAAATTTTTGAAACTGCCTGCAATAGACATATGTAAATATTCGGCTAGAAATGTAATTATCATATCAAAACATTTCTGAACAACTTGTCATTTGTGAAATTCCAATAAATTAATGACCTTGTTTCGCTATGAGTAAAAGCAGAGCAATGAAATAATTGGAATTTCAAAAAAATGCAACTGTCAACATCCAAAAAGTGATGGACAGTTAGCTCAAATTCATAAATTTATAATACCTATGTACATATATACGAGTATATGAATTCTTTTCAATGCAAATTCTTAGATAAATATAATTTAGTTTGAAAATCAGAAATTTATTTAAAATTCCATTTCTTGTTGCAAACCGAGCAATAAATTAAACAATCAGCAATCAGTGTGGCAAAACATTTGATTTTAATTGATTTATTTGAAAATTGTTTAGAGAAAGAAATATACCTACAAACATATCACAGCTATTAAAATATGCATTTCTTAAATTAAAAAATTTTAAGACTATAAATAAATACAATAATAAAATTGGGGAATAGTATATTTCTAAAGACTTATTTCAATAATAAAATATTTGTATATTTATATGGTATATACCTACATATATTCTCCTTTGTATTGTATTTACTTTCCTGCTTGCAGGCATATTTATAGGCGTTTGACGAAATTTAACAAAAAATTTTCTTTTCTCGTCCTTTCCTTAAAAATCATTTTGTTATTTTTGTTTCCTCTTTTCACTGCTTTACTTTTCACCTACTTTTGGTGCTGCATTTACAAAGAGCGTAATTGAAATTTGAAATTTTTGCCTTCTGTGCATTTACGTAGATACTCGTTTATACGAGTATGTATGTATGTACATCAAGTGAATATGTAAAATGTTAAATCACAATAGTTGCAAATGCAAGCGAGAGATTATAAAGTGGTAAATAACGTTTAATATTTCTTTCTCTATCACTCATATTTGGTCATCAGCAGTTTTTTCAACTTTTTGTTAATATATATGTATCAGTTTTAAATGCAAAGTGCTGCACTGCCTTTGCTGCAAAAAGAGGTGATAAAAAGGAAGTGTAAAAACACTTCAACAAAGTTTTTTTTGTGGTTGTGGCTTGTTTTCACTTTGTTGTTACTGTTACAATAGTTATCACCGTTCCACTTTTACCGATTTTTTGCTGCTTTCTGTTTTTATTACAATGGAAATTTATTAAATCACACAAAGTGTGAAAATGCAGATTATTTGTTGTTTGAAAAAAATCTGTTGAAAAAAATGTTGATATGAAAAAAGTTTAAGTAAAGGAATTTAAAAGTAGAAATTGCAACAGTCACACTGCAATCATGAAGGGAATAGCTTAACAGTGCACTCTGAAAAGGAAGTCAAGGCAGTTGCAAAAAGTGTGATGATTTGAATTTCGTACGCAGCCATGACGCCAAAGGCAATTCGAGATCAAAGTGTTATGTCTATGGGAGCGTTTTCATGTTGCCGGAATGAGAAGTTTGTAGGGGGTGATTAGGCTCCCTAAGATCGTAACAAGTTCAGTAATCCATATTTACGAGGTTGCATTGCTATTGGAAATTTAGTCTTTGAATTATCGTACATACATTAAGCTACACAATCGGTAATGAAAAGTGAAACACAGAAAAAATCGAATATCGAAGCAAATTCCTTACCAAGCAATGAAAATCAGTTGCGATCATAATTATGATAATTGATTTACGGCGACTTTTGTACGATAAAACCCATGATGTATTATTTATATAATCAAGGAAGAAAATCCCTTGAAAAAGAGCCGAGGCCGGGCAAAAGAATCGAAGTGACCATGCCAGAACTTAACTAAAAAGTAGAAAAATATGAGTATCTGATACAAAAAGTAAATTAAAGTAAAGTAAAGTAAAAATATAAAGTACTAAGTGATCCTCTTGGTATGGCTTAGGTTAACACCAGATTGCATTTTACCGTGCCGCAACTATAGGGACGAAGAAGGGAAAAAGTCTATTGAAAACTTCATCTGTCACACAAATTCCCCGGAAAACACTTCTTTGATTGTCTCGCTGAGCTAGCTTTAGCAAAAATTGGCAACCTCGTTGGTTTCGTAAGTCGCATGAAATGGTTCAAGCATTTGAGAAGGTGAAAACCGGAGCTTCACAACAGTATCACAATAGCCCTATTGACCCAAGTGCGCTGGGAATGACCAGCAGCCGCATCAATTCAACTCAATGAAATTATTAAAAATAAAAGACGTTGCAAATTAACGAAATATTTGATGCCTTTTCACGATAAGGCGTTGGCTGCGCTGCATAAGGTGGGCCCAGACGGCCCAGACGTGGCCTCGAGTGATTATTATCTGTTTCCGAAAATTAAAAAAGAACTGAAAGGTAAAGATTGTATCACCGATGAAGAAGTCAAGGAGATAGTTTCGGCGACAGATGGATGCCAAGTGAAGTCAGATGCTTCTTAACGTAATACTTCTAACCAAGTAAAGGTCTTGTATTTTCCACTGCTTTCACCATTGTATCCTGCATCGAAAAATTACGATAAACTATGCCAACTCTGCCGTACATCTTGTATACATCAACGTCTGCAGTTTTTGTTGATCGTTTGCAAATCATATCTGGCTAGCTTATTTCATCTGAATTGATTAGGACACTCCAGCCTTGTAAAAGTAGATATTCGTTTCTTTCGAAGGATAAGGAGGGAGAGAATAACCTGGTTTCCAACTGGCACCAAACAGCGGTAACTAAAATCGAATTACACGATGTTGAGTGATACGCTATAATTCCAGTAGCGCTGTTCACGCCTAAAAAGGAGAAGTAAGTGTGCCGCCAGTTTCAAAATAGTATCAGCGGGTTAAGTGAGATGGAAAGCGTTTCGTTTATATAAAAAAGAAAGTTATTTTTATACATACATATTTGTGGGTTTGCGTCTTGATGGTTTTCCAACAAATGGAGGGACCTACGGTTTAGTATACTAACCCGCCTCCGAACGGCTGATGGTAAGTGGGTAGATCAATAATATAATAGAAAACTTAATATTTTAACTTAGATGATGCTTAATTAGGGTTTTTATCGTTCCGTGCAATGTTAATTGGAATAAAAATTGGATACAATACAGAAAGTCACAAGAACGCGGGGCCGAGTTTGCTGGTTTATTCCTAAATTGAGTTACTATAAACTTGAGGTGGTCAATGCAAATATAAAGACATGACTAAATACTGCTATTATCTTTTCTGTTTTATATTGGTAAAACTCATCTCTTTAAATTTTATTTACAAAGTTATGTGGTCTAAAGCCTTTTATTTACATTTATGTGAAAACTAATTCTTTTTTTTCTCGATTTCGCATTGACTGAAACTTCTTTTGTGGATAAAAGTATAATACTAATCGGCTTACTTTACCAATATTTTCTTTCAAATTACAACACTTTTTGAAATATTTATGAAATTGATTTACACACACTGAAATAATGCTTCAAATGAACAATACAAATTTTTAATTGCATAGTTGCCATGATTGCTGTTGTTACGTTTATTGGGATTCCTGCGCTGGTGCATTTCTATTGTTGGTATTGCTGCTATTATTGTTGTTATTATTATCATTGTTTGCCTACATGCGAAATGTTAATTGAAATACAAACAATTATCTTCATTGACCGCCCACACGAACACACCGCACACACACACACTGAAGTCAACCACTGTAAGCTGCAAGAACGCACACAAATACAAATGTACATAAGCGTATATTAATATGTATGTATATACCTGCCTGGATTTGTATTTGCTTATTCTATTATTTGGCATTTACGTATGTAAATACGTTTCTTCGTGTGTGTGTGTGTGTGTGTGCGTGTGTGTGCGTTTGTGTATAGATACGGTCAATTTGCGAATAACAAGATTAACCTCGACCTCCAGCAAACAAATGATTGCCTCTTGTATATTGTATTTTGGTGAGTATAAATATGTATGTATATATAATACATATAATATATTATGCAATAGGTATGCATGTAGTAACATATGTACCTACATGCATTTGCATTGCTTAAAGTCAAGTACTAATCGAAATTCTTTTATTCCTCAATTACGTTAATTTCAGCAGTAATTGGCGAATGACAAATGCTCAGGTAAGCATAATTAAATTTAGTCAATTATTTGTAAGGAATGTTTGTATGTAATCAAATTTAATTGTTTTTTTTTTTATCATAATCATTTCAAATGGAAGTGATTGCTTTTGATTTAAGGATTAAGGACGAATCAAAAATTAGATTTTTTTTAATTTTTTTGCCTTTTTGGAAATTCTGCAGCCTAGCATTATTTTAGAGTTGGGAGTCAGTGTGTGAACCAGAAATGATCAAAATTTTTATATAGAAGTAGAGCTTATTGCTGAAAATATGCTTTTTGTTCTGAGACATGAAAATTGAAGGATATTTTCCGGATATAATAAAGGCATCGGACAAATTTTTTTAAATCGTTTGATTTACATGAAATTTGTAAAATAAGCGGCTTTTTACCTGAGTTAGCACTAAGAACATATTTTCTTTCGAGATGTGGCGCGGGCTTCTATTTATTGGAAAGTATCATATTTATGGTTCGATTTGATTTATATTTGCAATAAAGATAGTTATTTATTTAATTTAAAGTGCAGATTTCCATTCGAAAATGGAACTGAAACAGATTTACTTGAAATAATCACTTTTTTTGGTTCGATTTGCCTGTTATTTGGAACATATACTGCTTATTGTCAGGCTGGCGGGTTCTAAACATGCTCGCCTCACATGGAATAATTTGCAGACTAATTAAGATGAGAAAGGTTGTGATGGTTTTTTAGAGATTTTGATAGAAAGCCAAAAAGAAAAATAATACAAAATTTTGTAATTGAAAATTACATTGCATAGCGCCCTAAGGATAATTAAATTATTTTAAGTTCATCCCTTCCTTGATTACTAGAACTTCATGCACTCGATTGGGGAGATAATCATACAGTTTTTTATGTTATCCTCCGCAATCATTGCGAGTCGGCTCCCACGTCACTGGTGGTAGTATAGATTACTTTGAGATCATAGATAATTTCGTGTATCTAGGAACCAGCATCAATCTAAAAATAATGACAGCCTAGAATTCCAACGCAGAATCACCCTTGCCAACAGGTGCTGTTTCGGACTGTGTGGGCAGTTGAAAAGTAGAGCCCTCTCTTGATGAACCAAAATCAAACTTATGGACGACATCGACATTTGATAAATCGGGCTTGAGAGTTTTGCGAACGATTTATGGTCCTTTGCGCATTGACATAGTTCAGCAAATGTAAAGACAGCGGCAACGCTGGCTAGGACATGTCATCCGAGTGTTTGAAAGCGAGAAGTACTCGTTGTTGGAAGTAGCGGATGGGGAAAATCTTCACCCCGTTGAAATGATCAGAAGCAGAACGATCTGCTTTAATTACTGGTATTTACAAGTGGCATAAACAGCAAAAAGAAGGAACCAATGGCGCTTTGTTGATTCGGCAATGATTGCCTTAGTGGTGCCTACTGCAATGAAGAAGAAGAAAAATGCAATCATTGACCAAGGCGTATATTGTTTACCACATCCATGTTTTCTTCAATATTTATGTCTGGTGTGTACGGTGGCCACTCCAGAACATTTATATTTTTACTTTGAACCCATGCCTTTACCGCCCAGTTTTTTTGAAACGAAGCATTGTGTTGCTGAAAATGCCATTCAAGATTTCTACAAAAATTTCATAAAAACGGGAGTGCAGTTTTCAAAATCTTATAATCTGTCGCGTTAAGTTTTAGCTTTAGAAACTGTAGTTCGAAGGGGTGCTCGAGCGAAAAGACGTGGCTTTTTCTATGAATTTTTGCTTTTTATATGTTCAATTTTCATCTTCTCAGTAGCAATTTAGCTTGCTTTTAAACCATTTTTTTCACTAATTTTGACGGAGGAGTCATGGGAGTTGGAAGCCTCTCGGAGTATGGACTTGTGATATACTTCGATAATGGTACAGTTGTCTTCGCCTTTATTTTATTTTTTTTTTTTGACAGATTTGCTTATTATGAGGATTTTATTAAATGAAACTCCACATTCGGATGTTTATTTCAATGTAAAGAGATAAATATGCCATTAATAATGGAAAACAATATCGCCGCCATGGCTACGCTTACAGGACGATATCCTTTTTTCCATCACCAAATCGCAAAGTGATTGCTTTAGGTCCTCTATAGCTTCACGAATTCCAAGATCCAATCCATACCATCCGGACCATAAACCGCTCCCATCAAACGGTTACACGTTGAGAATGGAGAGACCTTTCAACAATCATTGTTGGGTTTTCCGAGTTCCAGATGCGAGAGTTTTGCTTATTGACTTAGCCATCGATTACTAGCGTAATTTCTATTTGCCAAATGTCAAAAAAGTGATATCTACGGGAAAAGAAGTCTAATCAAAATAATGAAAACCCGTTAGATAAGAGAAATAAAAACGGAGTATAGAATGGGAGACTAGCTCTTTGCCGAGGTTAATATATGGAAAACTTCTTTTTCAGAGAAGTGAGCCAGGGATCGATCTTATATAAAAAATAGCTTGATTTGCTTGAAATTTTGACAAAGAAATTCTATATTTTATAATTATTCAAATATTTCAACATTATAATTGATATATTATAATAAAAAACAACACAAAAAAAGAACCGTTCAAAACCATTTGAAATGCAAATTCGCGGGCAAATTCTAATATTTAATAAAAAAATTAGAAACATTTCAATTTGCATTTTGCTCACGTTTAAAAATTTTATAGTAAATATAAAAATAGATTAGTAATTAAGACTGCTTCCATTAAGCCCCTGGAGAGTGACAATTAAATTTTGCTTGAAAAAGCGCATAAAACTAAAGAATTGCAAAGAGCGAACACAGTACATTTTAATAGTGTACATGGAACTGCAAAGTCAAATTCTACCTATGCTCTCATGAATCATTTTTATGTAGATGAGCAAAAAGAAAAGTGACTATTGAAAAAAAAATTACTATCAGTACTATAAAACATAAACGAACATCTGAAATTTTATGCAAAAGTGAAACACTACTTTACTATTCCATTGAAAAAAGTTTTCCCCTGCCACACGCCCGTTTCAAATTCACAAGCTTGTATGTAGTATACGTATGCATGTACGTACATATGTAAGTGATACAAGTTTTAACCGCAAAAAAGGAAAGTAGAAAAAAGCCATATGCCAAACGCGCGCAAACTTTCCGATATCTACAAGCGTGCTTGCAAACATATGTCTATCTGAAGCTACTATTTGCATTTCAAGTGAAAATATTCTGTGAAAAAATTAACGCAACTTTTGAACATATCAACCGCCAATGTATTTGGTTTGTTTGCTACTGCACTGTAACGGTAACTGTTGAATGGTGCGAGAAAGAGCGCTCAATTGCTGCGTTGTGCTATGAAGTTTGACTTTTATCACTCGTTACGCGGGCAAAGGCAATTTTTTCCAACACATAAAACAGCAGTGATGGAGTTATGACTATGTGGCTATACATGGCGTATACGTAACCCCCTTTTAGAGGAATGCGCAAGTTATGAGGCTGTGAATGTGCGAAATGTATGAAAAAATATGATGAAATACGTATTACTATGTGCGGGAGAAGGCAGAAAAATTTGCAAATTGATATTTTATGAATTACTTCGAGTTAAATGTGGCAGCGAGTCGATAACGGTTTTTCAGCATGGCCAAAAATTGTTGGAAATTTCGTTCTTTATGCAGCGTAATTTATGTTCAAATGTATATTTTCCTTTGATACACGTACATTGAATGTATAATCAAATGGGTGCTGAAAAAATTTTATATTTAATTAAAATGAGATTCGCTGAGCTTAGTGGAAAAATATCACGAAAATTCCGAAAATATTTTGACAGCCTTGACGCTCCCGTCTAGCATAATGCGTAAGAGGTTGAGTAAACTATGTATTGTTAAGCAGCTGTATTTTGGCATAAAAGTACATACGAAATAAAATTTTAAAGCCAATCTAAAATTATGCGATATTAAAATTCCCTAATTTGCTTCTTAAAATTTCTATACCTCTCGTGAACATGGAGTGGTATATTAACCTCTGATTCATGTCGGTCTATTTGTACACAAAGTTTTCCTAAATTTTTGAGATATTTCAGCCAAACTTAGTACGCAGCTGTACTTTTATATTGTATTCATCATATTTCGGAACCGACAAGATCGAACCACTACAACATATATCAGCTAAAAAGTCTTCCCGATATTTTTTACTTCATATACATTCATCAAAAGTTTTAATGGCTACATTTCATTTTAGCTTCGTCAAGTTAGTTCAAAAAATTTTCTTTAAGATTTATCATTTCCGCGAGAAAATGCACATGTTTGTATGCCACCTGCGAAGTGACGTACGAGGAGAACACAGCTCCAGCTAACTAAATGACTATTTTGCCCAAGCAATTCATTTATTTTTAAGTTTTTATTTGACAAAGACAAAATGGTTCATAATGAAAGACGAGCTGTCTAATTACCATTTATAAAAGAGTGATGCATTTCGAGGTTCCCTACTTTTTTAAGGGGGAAAAAACAGAAAATTCAGATTTACTCGGTGAATATTTATTATCATTCGAAAGAGCATTCTGTGGCATTTTGAAGATTATCTCTTTCAAATGTAGGCTGCGGCTACGTCTCAGATGGTCCATCCGTTGAGTCCAATTTTTCGATTGGCTCACAAGCCACACCAAACCGTTGTTTTTTCTGCATAAAATGCAGCTCTTGGATCTCTTCCGGAGTTCTCTGCCCCAAATGCGCTAATTTTGCGTGTTTACATACCCATTTGACTTCAAAACGTCGGATTGTCTTGGAACTTTTTAAGAGCCCATACGGCGAAGCTACACGTATGTCTCTTGAGTGGGTCGAGCGGTTAGATGTGGATCATTTCAGGATTCGAGCCTTCAACCTCCTGATGATTGTTGTGTTAAACAATTTACTAGTTTGATAGCATTCTGATTAAAGTAATTTATTTAATTAAATAAAAATTATTTTTTGAAGACAAAATAAAAAAATTAAATAATAAATATGGAAAAAGTATTTCATTTAGCAGTTTTTAGCAATAATTGTTGTATTAAATTATAAATAAAAATATATATTAAAGTTGGAAATTTTTTAGGAAGTGGAAGTTTGAAGCCTGTGATGTACATTACCCTAATATTTTTTTTTAATTACTTTTATAACTAGCAGAGACGGATACACCTTACTAAGGCTTTCTGCGTTTTTGAAATTTTCATTCTAATTGGCATTGCAAAGAACGATAAAAAATGTTAAATAAAGTATCATCCTGGGTCACTTCAAAACACAAAGCTTTTCACGAAAATGTCAATATGAATGCCTCGAAGTAAGTCAAATACACCATTCGGTCATTTGCTTATTCCCACTCGAGTTGAACGTAGGAGAATAGCTTGCCATAGAATTATAAAACTGCGAAGTGCTGTGAAAAAGGTACTATTATTAAATATTATTATTATATTTAAAGAAAAAAAACAATTAATTTGGGCATATCATCTAAAAATTTCACTAAACTGAACCACGAATGTGTATGTTTTTTTTTTTTGTTTGAAAAGATCCACTTCTCACATAAAAAAAATTTCAAGTAAAAGAATTACTATATGGTAAGTACGATGTTTTCGAAAAAAACCAATCCGTATACTGAATTTCAAGTAAATCGAAGTATAAATTAATTTTTTTCCAATAGTACGGTTTTTAGTCTACTTTCAAGAGGGAAGAGTAATCTTTCTGCTATCCTAAGTAAATAGCAATCTACCACCGAATTTCAACTGATCGAATAAAAAATACACCTTTTTGGAATAATTCGGTCCCTTGTACTCTTCCCGGAAAGAAGAGTCTTCATGTTAATCTAAGCAAAAAGCCACCTATGTTTGGAATTTTAAGTAAATCATATTATAAATAAGTATTTTTCAAATACGCTAGCACCGATCTATTTCTGGAATATTTGTTTTGTATAAACAATTTGAAGAACCATGGAAACAAACTGACAAAACTTCAACTCAATCCGTCGGTAACTGTAGGCGATTTGTAGGTCTGTACAAGCGAACATAAGATTTTTATATATTAAGTGTAGTAAAAATCCATTATTTTTCTAATTTTATTATTTATCAGTATAAGTCTGATCGAGTTCCGCTAGAAGGCATTAGAAAGATGACATTTCGTACTAAAAAAAACTTTTCTGACCATTTTGTGATTAGTTGATTCAGTTTTATTTGAGCGTGCGTCAAAGATGGACACCAGCAAAGAGAAAATATCCTATATTTTACAGCTTTTCTTCCATAAACGTGAAAACGCAAGTCAGGCGCCTGAAAATGTGAATAGCCTTTATAGTCCTGATACCATTAAAATTTCGGTTTCATTCTGGTAATTTTAATGTAAAAGATGCTCCACGAAGTAGAAGCATAATTGTCGAAAATGTCGATGAAATCATGGACATTGTCGAGTCAGACCATCATGTTAGCACTGTTTCGATTACCCAAGAGCTAAAGATTGCACAAAAAACAATTTGGAACCATTGGAATAAGGCTGGATGCGAAAAGTAAAAATTAAAGCCTTTAATTTTATACACAAATAAAGCATTTCTTTTCACTAGACCTAATATATAAATAATAAAATTATTTTATTAACAAAATAATGCATCTAAAAATATTTCAAACTGTATGAATGGAATTTTATTGACCTTTTACTCAGGTAGTAAATGTCAGCCAAAAATGTGAGTAACTATACACGCTTTACCCTTTTTTATTTAACAGAGCGCATTTTACATTCTTTGCCCTTTTGCGAAATTTATTTCCAATTTCTTCGCTTTGCAAAAAAATTGTAAAAAAAAAGATGAATAAAAATAAAACTAAATTGACATGACCAATACAAATAGACAGTTATTATTTTAAGTTTTGTTTGTGTGTTAATACTTTTGTGCAAATGAAAATAGAAATTAATCTTCTTGTGCAAAATATTTACTTTCAGATTCGGTCTTTACTCTCTTTTTGTAATTTATTTATGTTTGCAGAAAAAATGTATTTTTATTTTAATTCCATTAAAGTGCTGTAAAATTGGAAATCATGGAAATATCTTTGAATTGATGAAAGTTCACTGGAAGTGAAAAAAACAAAGGATTTTAGATACTAAACCAAATTGAATTTTTGGCATTCTGTTTGCCAAGAAACAATCTTCTATAATAGTGTACAGCTGGTGGCGTTTGCCGATGATATTAACATCATTTGGCAGACTGGATAACGAAGTGAAAGATATGGATCTGGTAGTGAACGAGGGAAAGACCTCCTGTCTTCGGCGCACTTATGGCTTGGCTCCCCTCCCGTCACTGTTCACAGTCATAACTTTGGGGCCGTAGATAATTTCGTCCCTCTAGGGACCAGCATTAATAACAATATTAATATCAGCCTTGAAATCTAGCGCAGAATCACTCTTTGACAGCAGGTGCTGCATTGGACTGAGT
>JAWMAG010000020.1:2687500-2742500 GCA_037013455.1 Ceratitis rosa | reverse complement strand
GACTCTTAATTGCGGTCGCTCGTTGGTAGTGAACGGCAATCTCTCTAAACTAAATTATCGCTTGTAAAGGGATCAAATAAACCTGACAAGTCCAGAATTGTTGGAAAAGGCATAAAAATACTACATTTTGGAGGAAGAGCCTTTAGGGACTCTAAGCGCCAACTATGTAATGCAATCTATTTTGAAATCAATAAAACTTATACAGAACATCATTCACATCACAGACGACCTTTGTGTTCCATCGCTAACAATGGTGAATCATTTTTTAGATAACAAACGAAACTTAATGACCATGCTCATGGCTTTATTTTCCTCCCTTATCTTTCGTCGACACTAGTAGCCGGGAGTTAAACAGCACTTGCGGCCGTTCCAAAGAGCATGGCTTCGAACTCTACCAACCCGGTATCTAAAACTAAAAAAAAAATATATTTACAGTTGCATTCGCATCTGGGCTGGGAAAAAGTTATATTTATCGTTTGTTTTACTTGAAATTAGATATCGTAAGCTTGAAGTCCTCAAGTAGGTTAGGTTAAACAATTGAATGGTCTTGAAAAATTAATACATCTTTAATCTAAAACTATTTATTCTTCTTTCTTTCGAAATATTCATTCATCACACCACATACATACAATATATATATTCTTTGGTTTGCCATTCATTGGAAAAGAACAGAAAATATAAAAATAATGTAACAAGTGTTAAAATAATTGATTACATTAATACAAATAAAACACCAACGCATTTACAGATAAACAACTAAAACTTAATGAATAAGTAGAAAAATCAACAACAATACAATTGAGCGAGATGGACATAAAGTAGCAAGAAATTGACAATACACAATCAAATGGTCAATACCAAAAAAACAACGACAAGCTAACAAATACATGTAGCTCATAGTCAGTTCAGTATTTATGTATTTAGGTATACACTTGTACAAAAACCATTATCTGCAGTCCGTATATAAATATACTTGTAAGTCACTTCCAATCGGATTAGGTGGCAGAAAGCAGATTGCTGGGACGAATATCAGTTGACAACATATACGAGTATATAGAAAAATACATACATACACGTATATGCAGTAGTAGAAGTATTAGTAAACTGTGTTCTGAGCGCTTTATATATGTGAAAGGGACGACACAAAATCGGAAACCCTTGTAAATTTATGACAAGAATTATTAATTTAAAGAGTGTTCTTATTGTTTAGCGTTGTAGAAACGGAGGCGCAGATAATGCTGGTCGGAACCACTAATTAGTCGACGCACTTCAGTCATTCTTAAATTTATTTTCCTTTATTTAATTTAATTTAGCTTAATTTCATTTTAATATTTATTATTTTATATATTTAAAGTTTTTTAATTTCATTATGTATATTTTTATGTTATTTTATTTTATTTAATATAGGTTTAATTTATTTAGTTTTATGATTTGTTATTTCATATTATTACGTGTATTTTTTTATATTAATATAATTTACTACTTATTTTAATTTAGGTTCATTTTTATACAATTTTATTTCACTCTGTTTCAATTTATTTTCTTCATTTAAAATTAATTTATTTTATTGTTTTATCATTTTATTTTATTTCTTATGTTGTTTAATTTCATTTTTTTGTATTTTCTTCATTTTAATTTATTATATTTTATTTCATTTTTCATTTTATTTGATTTTAATTTATTTTATTTTATTTCACTGTACTTTTTATTTTATTTTTTACGTTATTTTATTTCATTTTGTTTGTATTTTATTTTATTTTCTTTTCTCGTTTTAATTTATTTAATTTTCTTTTTTTTTATTTTATTTTTTTCTTTTTTTATTTTAATTTATTTAATTTAGTTTTTATTTTAATTTTTATTTTATTTTATATATTTAAAGTCTTTTTATTTCATAATATATATTTTTAGGTTATTTTATTTAATTAAATATAGATTTAATTTATTTAGTTTTATGATTTGTTATTTCATATTATTACGTGTATTTTTTTATATTAATATAATTTACTAGTTATTTTAATTTAGGTTCATTTTTATATAATTTTATTTCACTCTGTTTCAATTTATTTTCTTCATTTAAAACTAATTTATTTTATTGTTTTTTCAATTTCCTTATTTTTTATGTTATTTTATTTTATTTTGTTTGCGTTTTATTTAATTTTCTTCATTTTAATTTATTTTATTTAATTTTTTTATTTTATTTCAATTTTGATTTTATTTGTTTTTTTTTAGTTTTAATATAAATGTATATTTGATTTTAGTTTAGTTTATTTTATTTCACTGTGTTTTATTTTATCACACTGTATTTTTTATTTTATTTTATTTAATTTATTATTATTTTTTATTTCATATTATTTTCCTTTTTTTTAATTTTATTTTATTTTATTTTATTTTATTGTTTTTTCAATTTCCTTATTTTTTTATGTTATTTTATTTTATTTTGTTTGCGTTTTATTTAATTTTCTTCATTTTATTTATTTTATTTAATTTTTTTATTTTATTTCAATTTTGATTTTATTTGTTTTTTTTTAGTTTTATTATAAATGTATATTTGATTTTAGTTAGTTTATTTTATTTCACTGTGTTTTATTTTATCACACTGTATTTTTTATTTTATTTTATTTAATTTATTATTATTTTTTATTTCATATTATTTTCCTTTTTTTTAATTTTATTTTATTTTATTTTATTTTATTTTATTTTATTTTATTTTATTGTATTTTATTTTATTTTATTTTATTTTATTTTATTTTATTTAATTTAATTTAATTTAATTTAATTTTATTTTATTTTATTTTATTTTATTTTATTTTATTTTTTTTATTTTATTTTATTTTATTTTACTTTATTTTACTTTATTTTATTATATTTTATTTTATTTTGTTTTCTTTTAATTAATTTATTTTTTTATTTTTTATTTTATTATTTTTCTATTCTTATTTCATATAAATTGTTTTATTTTATTTTGTTTTCTTTTTTTATTTTATATATTATTTATTCTTTATTTATTTATTTTCATTTCATTTAATTCAATTTAATTTAAGTTTACTTAAATTATTTAGTTTGATATTTTCATTTATTTATATTATTAGTTTTTTTTTTTCAATTTACTTATTGCCGATTAGTAAATATTTCCTATGTGATATAACCATGTCTAAACAATTTTCAACATATTTGTATGCCAGACAAGTATGGAATTAGTAAGGCTAACCACACCTAACACATGCCAGCTCTGTAAGCCAAGCGGCTTGACCAAGCTGTGGCGGATATCAAATGTACGGAAGCGGAAATCCGCAACGTATATCCTTTGAGGCCGATGTGTGTATACGTATATATTTGCCGTTGTAATAGTATTGTAAGCCAGCGGAAAGTTTTTGCAATGGTAATTATTATGTGTTAGAAGATCAGTTTTTCCTTGGATACAATACAAAATGAAAGGAAAATAAATTTAGGATATGAAATTTAAGATTACATATATTTGAAGTGCAAATATATATATAAGTTTTCTAAAGCTTTAACACTAAAAAGTAATGTAGTAAGACCTTACATTTAACAAAATACAGCCAATTATTTTCTTTTTTTGTTTTGCTATTACTGAAGTTACCAACTTTAACTTTATTTCGGCGTGAATTTAGAAAAACCTTTATTTCGCCTTGTCCACTGCACGCATGTGTCAGACCAAGTGATTTCGGTAGGACGTATAAAACTTTTGACTGCTTGTAAGCTTAGAAATTTTGCTATTTTCATTTGTTCGCCAGAAGAAAAAATTAAACCAATTTCTTTCGCGCAAACACTTTAACTTTAACCTTACTTATACCATAGGTCAAAGCTTTTAAGAAGTCTGTATGCCGCCTAATTCACACGCACATGCTGATGTATATATGTAAGTATTCTTTTCTTAGTATAATATACCATGTAGCCTTACTTTGCCTTTTGGCGCTTGGAGCACGTAAAGACTGCTAGGCATCTCTAAAAAATCACGCACACTTACCAAGGCATATATTTTCAGTACTCCCGTGCTTCTGGTTTAAAAGTGTTTTTGCGTGTTGTGTTTAATTTTCGTAGTTTTACTTCCTTGACATTTTGTAATGCTTGTAAATTGCTCTAACGCTCTTCAGGGCTTTTTCCTATTTTTTCTTTTTTTTTTTCGTTTCTGGCTCATTGTTTTTGTAATTTTAATGACCTTGCTATTATTAGGATTTCAACGGCACGTTGTTGGCCATTTTGTGCTATTTTATTGCCACAATTTGTGCGTTGATTTTACTCTTTTACAGTTGTTAATTTATATGACTTTAATTTTACTGCAAGCGAAGTTTTTATTGCGGCAAAATTTTTGATTTTGATAATATTTTTAATGTATGCAAGTATGTACTTTCGGGTCTTTATCATTTTAGAAGTTCAGCGATTTACAGAATTTGTTATTTATGAGTTTTCTTTTTACCGTAAAAAGTAATCTATTACAGTTATGTAGTACATGGCTAAATCGACTCGTACCGTCTTCTTCTTTTTATTCTTTAATGGCGTGAATAGCACTTAGATAGAGTCCATTATCTGAGTGGGAGATAGTATGGCAGTCCTATATTATCTTAACAATTCTACGGGAATTGGAGTCACCAAATGAACCAAGGTACTTCTGCCCTGATTTTTTCTTTTCAACGTGGAGGACTGGACCAAGACCATTCAGCTACAAATACGTCAGCACTTTCTGCAGATCATAATAATTATTTACTCCGAGAAACACATGAAATAGAGTCGATGTCAGTTTATACTATTCGTACTGTTTGGGTTGGGAAGGGATACCAAATTCAGTCTTTTTACGTACTTAAAAATCGATGAATAGAGGGTGCGTACCAATCTTTCGCCCGTAGGTCCGTGACAAAGATATTTATTGTCGATAGGAAAACAATAATGTTCTCAACGCCAAACAGTGGTATCTTTACGCAGCAAGAAACAGAATGATAAACGGAAAATTATGAGAACGATAGGAATAGAAATAGAGAGAAAAACCAACTCTGTGTCGAACTGTAAGGCTACTCAGACCAGAGAGAAGTACAAGCATAGGAAAAGTGGGTTGCTCTGTCGCATGGACTATTGAGAGAGTATTGTATTGTGTACAGAGTGTAGCAACGTATAACTACCGCCATAATGGGTTAGACTATTTACAATGAATTAGCGTAGCATCTTGTGGTTGTTGTTGGTCGGGTGGAAACGTGCAAAATAAATATATTTCAGGTTTTTTTCCAGGTTTTGAGTTATTTTGAAAATGTGGTGGATCTTAGTATTGCATATAATACATCAGGTGGGACCCAAAATGAGACATGAGAGAAAATTTATCTCTCGATAACTAGCAGAGATTAGCGGTCTCTCTCCTTGTGGACTTGGCAGAGTACAGTCAGTTTTTGCTCGACAAACTACCACCTAACATGAATAGCTCAGCCGTTAGATCATCATCTTTCGTCGTTTTGTTACTCTTTATGTGGGGTATGTAATATATTTACAGTTTTGTGTACATTTTTTGTATGAATTTCTATAAATCAACACTTTGTACCTATACTACAATACTCATACTTTGAGAGTTGGATCGATTTAAGTCAAAATTACTTAATCAATTTTTATGATTTTTATTTTAGATCAAAGTAGTTAGCTGCAGAAATAGCAAACGTTTTAACTCTGTTTAATTTTTTGAAATTTAACCCCTTTTTATAAGGTTAATTAAAAGGAAAAAAACCTAAATTATTCAAGCTTAAGCCTGTTCGATCACCAAATGCATGCTATATCGTGAAATTTAATAATTCATGAATTTCTTTAAAGAGCAAATCCATTACTCAACACTCTGCGCACACTTGAATTGAATTTATTATTTAATTTAAGTTTTTCTTCCAGTTCTGTTTTCTTTACTTTTCCTCGCAGTAGAAATAATTTCAATCAGCATTTGCAAAGTGAACCATTGACGGTCGAGTAAAAAAAAAAAACACATAATTTAAATATAATATATTACCATCCTTCCCAGGCTTATAAAAAGCCAACCAGTTATGGCCAGCCAATTTACCTGCAAGCTACTTTTGCACTTTAATTTCATACTCTCAAGACAAACACCGGCGCCAGTATCATCATCCCCCGAATAACCTCTCGGGAGAGCATTGTAAAAAGATTGTGTAGAGAAGAACCGAAAAGAAAATCGTTCAGAAGTGCCCATAGCCAGGCACAGTGTTCCTCTAAGCAACCATCGCTTGGCTCGCAAGTCGTTGATGATGGCGATGATATTAAGCGAGCATTCAAGCTTAAGGTTACGCGTTGCGGCAAAGTGGCTGACTATACGCATTTTCTCCATCAATCTTCCAGGTAATCCCGTTCAACATTTTCCAAATGCCACTTTATCATAATCACAGCAAAATGCAATCATTAAAACGACGCGACACGACAATGCAGGAGGGTATGAGATGAAGGGACGAAGCGGGAAATGAGTCAAAGCGAAAATGATGTTGAAGGTGCACGAGTATACTAAGTGGACATGATTTGGGTAAAGTAAGTAGAAGGATAATAAAAGGCAATAAAGGTCACGATATTATGCGGATGTAAATTAGAAATGCTGAGCTGAAGTGCTAAATGAAAATCAATTTAAAAATATTTTTTCCATAACGTTCTCAATAGTTTAAGCATAATAAGAAATTTGATATTTCATTGCAGTTTTATTTAGTGCAAGTAAACTAATATTGGTAATTTTAGTCAAATTCATCGCCAGACTAGATCTAATAAAAACGTGATACTCTAAATTTTCTTTACTCTATAAATTTATAATTAATTTAATATCTATATATGTGTATAAAAATCTTATGTTCGGTTATAAAGATACGCTTCTTCCTAAAAGTTACCGACCAATTGATTTGCAGTTATATCAGACAGTATCTATAGTACCTGGCATGGTAATTTAGAGAATGACCTATTTAAAAAAACCGTATTTGTTGTTCGTTTTGCTTGGATTACAACAAAAAAGTGACCCACATATACAAATATGTAGTTAAATCAATAATATAATAAAAACTACACTATTTTTACTTAGATGAAGCTTAATTAGGTTTTTTTTTTGTCTTTTTCAATATAAATTAGAAAAAAAGTGAACAAAGTACAGAAAGTAACAGCAACATAGGCCCTGGCATTAGGCAGTAGCGAATCTATGGCAAGAGAGTAGAACGAAAATTAGGAAAAGTATTTAAATAAAAACTACAAATAAAAGAAAACTCTCAGCTGAAAATATCTTCGCTATATTCGGCTATTAAATTGTTTTTTCCATCACTCAAAAATTAAATTTATATTTGATCTTCATTCTTCATTCATTTCAATATGTATGTATGGTGTTTGCTTCTCACTCAGGCCTAAAATTTCTATTATTATAAGGCAATGTCATGAGCAATTACTTTGTTTCATTCATGTATATGACCGAAGTAAATCAGTCTCAAAGTCACTCTTTTATCCAAAATGACATAAATAAACGAAAATAACTTAATCTAGAGTATATCTACTACCATTCGGAAGGTCAGAGTTCGACTAACATCCTAAATTGTACGAAACTTAAATTTTCTGAATGCGGTCGGAAATACCCAGTTCTCTGAGTGCACTTCTGACATGAAATAAAAGCTTCTCACTCATGGGGACTTCGTAGGTGGCTTAGTATAAACAGCAGTTCTCTCCATTTGCTGGAAAAAACATTAAGACGCACACGTATCATAATAACTTCGTTCATTCTATCAGTAAAAAAAAAAGTATTCTACTCTGACACATCCACGAAAAACCTAAAAAATCGAATCAGAAATATATACTTCTTTGCAAATAGAACGGTCCACTTCTTGGGAAAAAATGTAGAAGAAGAAGAAAAAAGAAGAATCTCAAGTAAAAGGAACCGAATCGAACCATAGATACGATTTTTTCCCAGAGAGAAAAGTCAACGCTACCTACACGGTGTGTCCCAAAAATAACTTTTTGGATATAAAATAGTAAAATACACATTATATTATCTTTGAAAGTTATTATTTATTCAAAATAGGTTCCATTTGACTCAACACAACGTTTGGAATGATCAACCAGCGCATGCATAGATTTTTTTATGTCATTTATAGAAATGTTCTTCAGTACCTCGGTTACGGCTACTTCATTTTTTTCAATTTTTTTTTTTAATTTTTTAAACTTCAATTTCTATTTTTTTTCAAGTTTGACACAAAATTTTATATTTGCTCTTTGTTCCATTTTTTTTTTTTGGAACCATTAGCACACTTTTGGTTTTATTGAAATGGCTGTCACTTTTACATCTGTCATCCGACTTACACGAAGTCAGGTGCGTTTGAAAGAGGATGAATGTATCTTTTTAATGTTGCAAATTTTCAATAGATGGCGCTGTATGTTGTATGATTTAAATATAAAGTTCGGTTATTTTTGGGACACACCGTGTATGTATGCACCGAATTCCCTAATCCACTTCTTGATGTGAAAAATGGTTAACTTTATATTTTCATACCTACCGATTATAAAACAAATAATTTCATATGAATCTATTAAGCCGTTTCGAAGGGGTTTGCTTACACACGGATGTGTTTTCGATTTAAATTATTACCATACTTTTTCATTATATTACTGTATAATATTATTTTTTGAAACCCCAAAGATCGTCGCTTGCACGATGAAGTTTCGAACAATGCGTAAAGGATACGCGTGAACCGCTTAATGGACGTTGCAAGTTTTCGTTATGAATTTCTGGGCATGCTATGTCGTCGACACTGCTAGGAATCTTGTCTAGGTGGTTAGAAAAGTCGAGTTCCAGAGCCTCCATCCTGTGTATTAGCTATTATTATCATTTTGTGATGTTGAAACCAGTTTCCTTGCCACTAGTTACGGTTTTGTTACTTGGGGGTGATGTTGACACTTCAGCACAATTAATCCAGTCATTTGGACGCCATGACAACTTTATATTTATCGCACTGAAATGTAAGTTCTGAAATGGTAAAGTCATCGGAGAAAACTCTTTCCCAGCAATTTCTGGTTTACGCCAAATATTCTAGCTCTATAACTGTCTCTTCTAAAAGAGTCAATCCATACAAATATAATAATGAAAGATTTCTGATTTTTTTAAATTATTGACAGGGTAGTGTTAATTTTTCAGAATAATTTTGAGCTCCGCCTTTCCAACTTAAAGCGGACGGGACATAAAATTAGTCTTAACTAGCCTCTGGGTTACATAAAGCATAAAAACGAGGAAATATTGACTATTATCAGAAGAATTTATCCCTTATAAATAAGCATGCAATAAGTTTACACGTACATATTATTTTAACCGACTTACACTTTTCCAGCCTGCTGAATGGGAGTGAAAGTGAAACACCACAAGATTAGACAATTAATGACAAACGGCACATTACTCGACTATAAAAAAGTCCGAATAATAATTGCTCGTTTTAAGAACAGCAAAGCGGAGGAAAACGATATTCTAGTCAGATATTCATATTTAGTGGCGAAAAATCGACAAAAACGCACGAATTAGCTTTTTTGCTAAATTTAGTCAGAGAGTATATGTGCTCTGCCCAATCAACAAAAAAAGTAATCCCACAACATGCAGCAATTATCGTAAGATAAGCCCGCTCAACATCTCTTATAAGGTCGTATTGAACGTAGAATGTGAAAGATTAAAGTTCACTTCCACCATCGAATATTCATTCACCTTGCGAAGTCTTGGAAAAATTTTGCGAAAAGCAAAGCACTACTTCTTTATTAGCACAAAAAAAAGCTGCCAAAAATTAACATTTTTGTGTACTGACGTTGTGCAATACCAAAAGTCCCATCAGAATCGGGAGGAACCCCCCGAGCCGTTTGACACTAAACTAGATTCAAGCTCTGGAGAAAATATTTCGTATTGAAAGGATAAACAGAAAATTGAAATTTTTCTATGAGAGCATACATCGGCGTATGTCAATACCACTGACAACCACACCTTTAGTTCTGCTTTCTCCAACCGATGAAAACATTGAAGCAGTGAAGAAAATGATTTTGGGTAATCGTCGAATCACTATCAGAGAGGTTGCTGATGATGTTGGCATGTCGTTCGGCTCATGAATTGTGGAAAAAACAGTCATGGATGTTGTACCATGATAACGCACCACCTCAAACATCGATGATCCTCTTCCCAAAACTGAAGGTACCGCTGAAAGGAAATCGTTTTGCTACGATTGAGAAGATACCATAAAAGATAAATCGAAACAGGAACTATTGGCGATACAAAAAAACGCGTTTCAGAAGTGATTCGAGGATTGGAAAAAATGCTGGCATAAGTGTTTTATTTTCTGATCACACCTCGTACATATATAAAAGCCCGTCAAATTCAACACCTTCACACGCGAACAACTGTAAATGCGCTGTCATGGTTGCACTTTGATTGCCTTCCAAGCAAAGATAAAAAGTATACATACATTCATATGCGTTTGCATGTAGATTTGCATTTACCTCTTTAAACTACATGCACAATTCCACGCCCATATACCATGCAACATCTGACAATGAGTTTTTATCGCATGTCCTCTCTCATTTCCGCTACAAGCAATCTTCTCGTTTCGCTAGCTGTCGGACATGCACTTCTTTCTCGGCATCATCACTGACATCACTGATGGCTGCACGCGCTGCTGAAAACTGTCGGCTGCAAACTTGCTTTACTTGCTAACAGCGCTTTTTAAGTGCCACTGATGCCATGCTGCGTCGGCGAAAAGCTGCGTGAGCGCGTGCAGCGAGAATTCGGGTTGGTGAGGTGTTTGATATTTTACTACTTTAAACAGAAACTGCTAACCGGTTGAATGGCTGACTAACTAAAACCATACATACTAAAATACCATACACTATGGACAAACAAATGCTTGTAGATTTTTTCATTGTGGGACATTTTTTTGTTCCTTCTCTTGCTCTTGTTTTGTGTAGACTTGCCGTTGCAATATTTCGTTAATAGAGATGTCCTTGCGGCTGCAGTTGAGTTTATAGCGTGTCGCTAGACAAAGTATGTTGAATATTTACATTTATATTTATGTATGTATGCATGTAAAATTGTATTTGTACTACTGTAACCATTTTTCATTTACACATATGTACCTATGTATGCCGAGAACAGGCGATGACTGATCGTAATGAACTCGCCAGAGTTAGCTGCACCTGTCATGATTTCTCATTTTTGTGGCCAATGTGAGTAAATTCAATTTAATTTATTAAAATATTACTAGATATGATTATTTATAATTATATAATACAGGGTGATCCGTTTCGAGGTTCCCCATTTTTTAAAGAAAAAATATAGAAAGATCGAATTTAATGGCGAATGTCTATTATGATTCGAAAAAACATTCTTTGGCATTTATTTTTAAGATTCAAATGTTGGCCGCTGCTAAGTCTCAGATGGTCCATCTGTTGATCCAATCCAATTTTCAATGTGATATCACACGATCTTGGTGGCCAATCGACCAGCTCTAAATGTGAAATTATCTACTCAACGAAATGTTCTCTCAATAAATCTATTGATTTATGCGATGTGTGGGAAATGGTGCCATCTTTTTGAAACCAAATGTCACGAGATTCAATTTCAGGTATACAAATATACGATGACCTACGAACTGTCAATTATCCGATTACTCATCAGCTTCATACTAGTTATATACCAGTTCATTTAGGCATGTTGAATGTCTACTTCGACAAAAAAAAGAAGAATAATTATAAAATAAAAATAAGTTTGCCTGCTGCGTGAATCGATCGCGAACCTAACGCACCACAATGATTACCTCTTACCACTAGATTATAGTTATGATATAGAGAGTAAAGACATCTGCACAGTTGAATAAAACTTTTTGGGAAATGAAACTCAGCCGTGGTGTACTAAAAATAACAACAACATTGCACGAATGGCGGAGAAGTGAAAATTTCTGCTTCACCTAAAATGGAAAATAAATAAATTGCCTCTAATACGATTGGCTACAGATATAACCACTAACCAGTTGCTCTAAAACAGAGCAGAGCACAGAGTTTAATTCAGTCCTGGAGTTTCGATGTAATAAGAACAAACGTTGGTGAAAGTTGTTATTTCAACCGTTACTGGTGGACTTCATCTTCATCTTCAAAACACTATTAATGAACTAGAAATTTGGCATGCTAGTCTACCTTCTCCTTGCAGAGTATATCAACTTTTATTTCCATCTATATAGATATATATATTTATTAATGTTTGTTAGTCTGTTTATCTCCAATTATAGTCGACACTACGAGTACTCGGAATATTATACTGAAATTTTTTCAGTTGGTTTCTCTAGTTCACAAAAAGGTTTGTACGGAAAGTCGATCAAGGACCGACTTTTTTGAAAATAATCGTATTTAAAGTTCAATTTAATTGAAATTCCTTACATCGGTGGTTTTTTTTACTTATATTGGAAAAAATACTATTTTTCTCTGCGGAATATAGACCAGAAACACACCTATTCGAAAAAAATCGTATTTTGAGTTCTTTTTTACAAGAAATTCTTGTCTTACGGGAAGACTAATCAATTAAAAAAAATACATATTCATGGTTAGTTTATCTAAATATTTGGATGATTGAATGCTTTGCTTCCTGGAAATATACCGGAGACCTTGAACCAAATTCGATTTGCTGGAAATATAAATTATTCTTTCTTTACGTTAAAGAGATCACTGAAAGATTGACAAAATTATTAAGATTTGAATATCAACATTGCTTAACGTTTTTGTTATTCTGGGGCTATGAGTCACAAGTTGTCCTTATACGTTCAAACTGAGTGAGTGTGAATAGGCATAGATCCGAATGTTCTTGAATAAGATGATGCTTAACTAGGGTTTTCAATCGTTTCTTCTTTGAGACTGGGTCTGCTAGTAAATAATAAAAGAAATATAAATTTAGCCTTAACCTTTCGAAAAGTTTTGGGATATTTGAGCGTCTTGATATTTTGATAGGCAGGAATATGGTTTTATGTACCAATTATTCGGAAGCATCATTCATATTGGTCAACTACATCATGCTGGATAAACAATGGAATTTCAAAATGGTTCCAATAGATCTGGCCCTGACCAAATATCAAGAAAATTACACCAAAAATACGATTTTTTCCTGATAAAGAATTATTATTTATTTCAAGTTGGATCAAATTAGCAATGAATACCAATCTTTTATCAAATAATTTCAGTAGCTTCGGAGATCTTAGCGCACTTCTATTGTTAACTTACTCCTGAATGAAATGGCCTTTTTCAGCAGTTCCAGTCCTGAGGAAGACAAAGAGAGACAAAGTAGCTTGGATATTAGGATATTTGTATTATAATTCCGTGAAAAGAATAACTTCTAAGAAAGAAATCCCGTACATACGCTCTTCACTAATCAGATGATAAGCAATCAATGTGGATCAAGTGTCCCTCAAACTGTCTAAAAATTAGGAGGCAAAGAAGATTCTTACGTACCATAAGGGGCACTATCTGGCCAGATAATAAAGTGTAGTTTTATTTAATTTTCAACAAATCTAAAAAAAAATTTGACTGAAGAATAGGAATTTTCGAAGAGAATTAATGGGTGTTCTATTAAATTTTTTTTGTTTATTTTTACATCAAGAATAATTCTTTTTTTGGAGGTATGCGAAAGTTTGGGACAGAATAATTAAAATTAATCTTCGAATGTTTTCTGACACAAATATTGTACAAAGGGGTGATATTCTGGGGAAACTTTTAATGAATCTGATAAATCGATAAAAACAGTTCTGAAAAGATACATTAGCAAAATATTCCACTCAAATATTTCATTTGAGGATTCGTTCAATGATCCAAATATATCGTGTTTTAGTTTATGTCGGTTATTGCACTACCAGAAAAATTTCTTCTTACGTGTATTTCTTACTGACGTAGACAATGTTTACGCGATGATATCGAGTTCACAACAGTAAGCCATTCCTTCTTTCTTCGCCGATTGTCACCACTTGAAAGTCAGGCCCTTGGTTGACCTGGGCAGCGTAGCCACTGCTTGTTTCGCATAAAAATGCCAGTATCTTGCAGAATACACCGTTCTCGCCGGGCTTTACTTGTCAATTGCCTACTCAGTCCAGTCGGGCAATATTATTGGTGTTAATGCTGGTCCTTAAATAGGTTAGTTATGACTGTCAACAGTGACGTTCAAGATAGGAGATATTTCGTCTTGACCTCGTTAACTACCAGACCCATTCGGCGATGATGTCTTTCCTATCCAGTCTAGAGGAAGCTTAACTCAGAGTCAGCAATAAAACATAAATTACTAAACCTTTCTTTTCTTCACTTCACTTGTCCACACAAAAGAAAGTTTATAAAGACAATTAGGTCATTTACAGATATACCTATACTCAGTGAGCATTGAAAATTGTAATGAAAAATAAAACTGTGGAGACTCTTATGTACGAGTATAAGAGCTCCGTAACATATTACACATTATATTTAAAATCTTTTTAAATCGCCCTTTTTGGCTTAACTTGAGTCCTAATGAAAGTTATTATAAAGCACTTGTCCTAACTAATCAAAAAAATGTAATTTTATGTGCTACAAGGACAAACCTCATTGTAAATTGAATATTTCAAAATTTTCTAACCCCTAAGGGAGCTTAACTAAATAGATTTTATTCACGCGTGAATGAGAATTAAATTTGTGCAGCAATTAATTTTTCAAATTTTATGAAGCTCCGAGAGCTACAATTGTTTACTTCGCCTATGCAATGAACGAATAAACAAATAACTTTCTGAGTTTAAATGCCGCTGAGTGTGTAGGCGTGTTTATGTGTATGCCAGTATATCCTCTGCTTTAGGGATATTGTATAGATATGCAAAGAGCAAATGCACAAAAGTGGCGCGTGTATATTGTTAGTAACAATTCAATTCATATTTATTTGGACAAGTGTAAATTTGCAATATTTTTCACATATTTTTTTTAGCTACAAAATGGCGCACTTTGACAGCACACAGTCAACAAAGTATACATTTTATATATTTTTGAAACAATTGTTTATGTTTTTCTTTTCTCATTTCTGTGGTGCCTGTGTGTAATTCTTGGCATTTTTTACGACTCAAAAATATTATTCACTAGTTCGTTTTAATAAAAGTCAAACAAATATGCAAAAATATGAGCGGTTGACATGAATTTATAAGCGTGCATATGCACATATATACATATACGTGTATATATATAATTATATGAATGTATATGTGTATAAAGTATATGAATGAATGAAATGCCTTTATGTCTATGCAGCGATATGCGTATATGGTATGTGACTCGGGCCTCGTTTATGCTTCCACATTCAAATATACGTTTACGTACATATGTATGGATAAGTAAACTCATTTTTATGTTGATTGTCATATGCAAAATGAAAAGTTCGCTTATCAAAAATTTATTTTTATTAATATTTCATGCATGCAAATTTACGCAAATTGATAAAGGCGCCTAAATGTATGCTCTAAAGTGTTTTAGCGCATTTAATTTTATTTGCTTGCGCCGCAACTATTTCTAATTTAACGAAATTACCATAATTTATGGACACATTGTTTTTTTTAATTTATTATCAACTCATTGCATTAACACTTTTTTTTCAATTTCATACATTTCCCAACTATTCTTGTTTTATAGCTTTGTAAAAAACTTATCGCTATTCATGCTTTGTAACTTGTTTTTGTCATTCGTTGTTGAGCTTGTCAGATAGTTTTTGCTGCTGTCTTTCCTACTCATTAATTTATGGCTCGCGGCTGTACGTAGCCTTTTTGCTGCGTGACATAACTAAAATCATGTATAAATAAGTTGGCAACTCTTCAGGTGAGTACACGTACATGTGTGGTATTGACACTAAAAGTATACTTTAAACATATGTATGTATGTATGTACGTTTGTATGTAATGTACAGAAACTTTACAATTCCATCCACGAACTCATTCATTCAATTGAGATAGTTGTTTCGTGTATTCCTGCGGTTATTTTTTATGTAAGACATTAACTTGTACATACATATTCATACATATAAACGACTGTTTCGAGCTTTGCTGCTTTGCTGCTTTGCTAAAGACAACTGAAACAGAAAGTAGAGGAGTCAGGAATAAGTGTTTTTAAATAACGAGATATTTTATAAAATTTAATTTTAAGAGTAAATTTCGTCGGTTGCGTCTAAAGATCCATTGGCAACTTGAGCTAGTAATCCCACATGCAGATGAGTTTGACCACCTCGTCGTAGGTAAGATAGTTGTACCAATTGGAAGACGATTCTATTTTGCGAGAATTAGAAAAAAATTTAAATTTCAATTGGGATGTAATGAGACGCAGTCAAGCTTCTGAATATGCCGTTACAGTCTCGTGCTTTACAAACGTGTGCAATTCTAGTGCAAGATGTAATAACCAGCCCATGTGTAACCATGATTTTTTGATAAATGAATGTGAGATTCAGTGGAGTCACTCTGACATAATCGGCTATAGAGTTCGCTGAAGTCTAAATGCAGCGTCTGTTCACCAAAGGCGCGGCTGCGACCTAGCGACGGTCTTGAAGCAAGCGACTCGCTATATAAATGCGCAAAAAAATTAAACTTACACGCCTAGCGAGGTTTTGCGCTGGGTTTTGGACCCACCACATAGAAACCAGCTAAAATGAAACGGAAAACAATGCCTCAGTAGAGATATCCAATTTTTGATGATGACCACAGTAAACGTATTGAGAGCTTTGATTTAAAGGCATGTAGGTATCTAGAATTTCCGATGCCTTAATTGATAAAGTGCCGCTGTTCAGCTGGTTGGTGTTCTTGTAAGACTAAAGGAAGGCGTCACCGCCGTTCAAGAAGTGCGATGGACGAGACAATGACGCAGACAAGTAAGGGAGCGTCAATTTGGTGTAGAGTTCGTGGTGGAAAAGAAACCGTGTCACCGTATCTTGACATCCACTCCGGTGGATGAACGTCTCGCCACAATGTGTAAACAAGCGAAATATTGCAACATATCGCTGGACAGAAGAAATTGACGATGCGACCAAAGATGAATATTAAGAGCGCCTGGTGCGCGATTCTATACTTGTCAGTTTTTCGATTGATTGACTCAGTACGTTGTGAGCGCTCGTCAAAGATGGACACCAGCAAAGAGAAAATTCGTTATATTTTAAAATTTTTCTTCGATCAAGGTGAAAAAGCAGCCAAAGCGGCTGAAAAAAATTAATTTAGTTTATGGGCCCGATACTGTAAACGAACATGTAGCACAAAAGTGGTTTGCTAGGTTCCGTTCCGGTAATTTCGATGTCAAAATGCATCACGCGTCGGGAGGCCTGTCGCCGAAAATTGCGATAAAATCGTAAAAATAGTGGAAACAGACCGTTACGTTTAATTGCTGAGGAACTAAAGATAAGCCAGAAAACCGTTTGGAACAATTTGCATTATAAAAAAAAACCAAACGAACTTCTTACTTTGCAATATGACAGCAACCCGAATCATGTAGTGAACGTTTTAAAGATTTTTACTAAAATATAAATATATTATATCGTCTACTATCGTGATCTGATAATACAAAAAATAATACAACTGAGTTTATTTTATCTATTTACCAAGCTTAAGCATAAAAATATTTTCCAAAAATTACGAGAAGGCTTTCCTACTTAACTCTCAAAATGAAAGCATCACCATTTCATAAGCTCTTAGATTATTTTATGTGTAAAAGGAAAGTACAAAATCATCCTTTGATATACAGTACAGGTGGAACGCTTAACTTGGCTCGTAACGATCAATGAAACTGTCTTTTTCATTTCACCACCAGCTCAGAATCCATAATTTTGCATAAAGCAGGAGTATGGCTTAATTTAATAATAAAAAGAAGTGAATTGTATTTAAAAAAAAAAAATTTTATTTCCAAAGCAAGTTTGAATTAAAATTAAATCATAATAATATGGACAATACCGTTCCAAACGTGCGAAAATAAACCTAAATTAGCTTATAGATGTGTAACGTACACGTATAAGCAATGTGAATAAACGCTGAACCATATTATACCAGGCGTGTTTGTTGAAGTGTGCCGGTTTTACTAGTAGATGTCGCTAGCAATATGTATAAATTTCAATGATTTGGCATGTGTGTAATTTTCTTTAATTTTTTCTATTGACATTAACCTACAAAATTACGCAAGTCACATTCCGCCAAAATAATAGTATCATATTTGTTTACCTCAGTGAATATGTCGAGCTTCGTTCCAAGTAAATCGCATTTGCAGCATTCGTTGCTTTAAAAGTGTAGATTTCGATTTGACAGACAATGAACATCCTGGTGCAACGAAAAAGTTCGAAGATGAGGAATTGCATGTTAATCCAACCCCATCGCAAAAAAATTGGCAGAAACACTACATGTGACTCGAGGAGCAATTTGCTAACGTTTAAAAGCCATGGGAAAGATCCAGAAGTATGGAAAATGGGTGCCACACCACCTGAACGATAGACAAATGGAAAATCGAAAAACCGTTTGTGAAATGCTGCTGCAACGATTCGAAAGGAAATATTTTCTGCATCGAATCATCACGGGGGACGAAAAATGGATTTATTTTGAGAACCCGAAGCGAAAAAAATTATGGCTTTCACCTGGTGAAGCTGGCTCATCGACTGCAAGACCAAATCGCTTTGGCCGTAAGACAATGCTCTGTGTTTGGTGGGACCAGTGTGGTGTGGGGTACTACCAGTTGTTAAAACCTGGTGAATCGTTGAACACGGATCGCTACCGACAACAAATGATCAATTTAAATCATGCCTTAATCGAAAAACGGTCGGAATGGGCCCGAAGACATGGCAAAGTTATCTTGCAACATGACAACGCGCCGTCTCATACCGCTAAACTGGTGACAGACACATTAAAACACTTAATTGAGAATTATAATCGCAACCGCCGTACTCTCCAGACTTCGCCCCGTCCGACTATCACTTTTTCGCATCGATGGGACACTCCTTTGCAGAGCAGTGCTTCGCTAATTTTGAAGAAGTCGAAAAATGGCTCGTCGAATGGTTTGCCTCGAAAGAGAAAAAGTTTTTTTTGCAATGGTATCCATAATTTGCCTGGGCGAAATGTGTAGAAACCAATGGTCAATACTTGGAATAAAAAAATGTTGAGATTCCTCTGAAAATTAAGTGTTTTTTTATCGAAAAAACCGGCAAACTTCTACAAACACACCTGGTAAAGAAGAGAAAACGAATACACGTATATGGCAGCTTAATGCATTCAGGTTATGCATTTTCTCATATATATACACATGTTACTTAACATTATAATTATCTTTTAATTAGCTGATTCAACATAAATTGCTCATCTTCATGAAGGCCTTCAACGATCATCATGCCATAAGTGGAATATGTAATTGCACTGCTATAAATTTTATACAAATTTTTTTCATATACGTCTTGTATTAATAATCAAACGATTTAGATTGAGAGACCTGCATTTTATTACCTTACATAATAACATTCATTAACTCTCCTGCTTGCTCATTCGCAGCAGAGGATGCTCACCGTTTGGCTGGTCTTGTAGTAGCTATATCGGCTCACCTCACCTGTGAAGGAGCAGGTAGAGTAAATATGTAAAAGCACTATTTTACAATATATTTTAATAAATGCTCAAAAATTCTACGAAGAAATGAGGAGAACACTTCTCCAGCTCGCTTAACTGATAAATCAGTCGTTCGATTACTCAACTATGATGTAGTACGAATAAGGATGTGTTCTGTATAACTTGCATAGGAGTAAGCACTCATCTGCGCAAATTTCTCTGTGATACGTATTCTCAATATCGCATATAAAGTCCTATCTTTAAAAATAAAATAAGATAATTAAAAGAAAATCAGCATAAAATAGAAAATTAATATACTTGTAAGTGTCAAATAATAAAATCGCTACATATTAATGTCCATTAAGCAAACTTCAGAGAGAGTAATAAAAAAATAAATAAATAAATAAAAAATATGTCACGGACTAAATTATTGTACCCACGGGTATCACATATGTTTTTCAAATAGATGCCACTCAAGAGGATTTTATAATAATTACTATGCTGATCACTTCGGAAATAAATAATTTTTTTGTTGTAATAAACACATACATATATTTACAATATCATTCCATCACATATAATGCACATACACGTACATATGCTGGTAATGGTATTATAGTTATATAAATTATTCGATGGAGGTTATGCTGCATCTGTTGCACATAAATTTCGAATTCGTGTGGCAAACCAGTGGCAGTAATCCACCATTAAACTAGTGACAGTGGTTGCAATATAACCAAGTGAGCAACAGCATGGCACGCCATCTATTAAATACATATAAAATATATGTTTCAAATACTCGTATCTACATTTGTATATTCACCTTGCCGTTCAATCACACATACCTATGCACGAGTGCAGCCATTTTTACGACCATACAACCATATAACTATGCAGAGACTATTATCCCATGGATGTTTAACTTTAAGTAGCAGTTACAGTGCCACAATGATGGCATTTACGCGCGTAAATGTGGCAGCATATTTTATGTGCTATAAAATGATATACTGCAACACACAGTACGTGCAATGAACATATTACTTAACCGCTCGCTAGTAACCTAGTTTGAGTGCAACTAGTTGCCTGCCACACGAATATATTTACCATATAAGCAGTCGGATTAAATTTTGAGGTTATTCTACATAAATTTCGGTGCTTGAGACTTACTGTTCTGTGTCATTATTGGCTGCTAATGTTAATTTAAATATTATTTATTGATTAATATTCTCTATTTAGTTAAAAAACTATTCGGGATATATCTGTAAAATTTTGTATGCACATATACTGGTAATATAAATATTATAGATCAATCAGTGGCCATCTATCGTTTGTATTTTGAACTAAGCACTGATACCTTCAATGACATTTCCGATGTGTGAAATGTTAAATAAATCCTCCCTTTTTCAAAATTGAATATTGAATATTGAAAATTTAGTTCCAAGAAAATCAACCACGAAAATCGCTTTGCTCAGCAGGCTGAAGATCGCTTGGCAAAAAACGAGCCTCTTTATTGATTAATCATCTTTCCGATGGAAGTCCATTTTTACCTCAGCAAGCAAAACTGAAAAAACCATGGAAAAGTCAATTTGTAATTGCCAAGTGACTGTGTGGCGCATGGGAACCGACGGCAACATTGAGCCATTTTTGTACAAAAACCAAGAAGAAGCTGCAAAGTGTGATGGCAATGCCAACTGGCCGTCTCGAAGCTACGAAGTAAATTGAACTTACTGCTGGAATAGCTATTAGAAAATAAGAAATTTAGATAATATATTATACAGTGAGTTTTAGATAAACATTTTAAAAAATATGTAATAGATGCCAACGGTCAGCTATACTATAAAAAATTAACCCAAATTGATGCATACTGTTCTGAAATGTCCGCTACTAGGAGCAGTCATTTAGCAAAACTAAGGTGTAGGCGGATATCGACAGGCGTTGGTTCGGATTTTAACAATAAAAAGTTCTTTTAGAAAAACTTACAAAAATGAGTCAAAATTACCATTCTTTTTCAGTGCCATTTGGAAGTCCGTCGAAGCCAATTGTGTTGTAAAGTCTACAATTTCAATGTGCCACAATATACCAGCAATTTGACAGACGTTGCAGTGTTTGTGGAAACTGCAGCAGAAGCTTCAGAATTATCAGCGAAACCTTGAACAACGAGATAGCAGGACAGGCAAGAGTAGAAAAAGAGATATGAATAGCTCATCATTCCCTGAAAAAGTGACAAATCGTGCTCCAAAGAATATTCTTAGCGATCTTAATGATATTCGAAAGAAAAGAGCACAGTTTTTTTTACCAATAAATTGAAATAGAAAAGTTAGAATTGGAAGAGTTTAAGCCAAATTGATTTCGATGCTCCCTTAGCGCCTGATTCGTCATCCATTTTAGTTAATTATTCCTGAATTAATTTTTTTACAATACATTTCCCACCTCTACAACAGTTTAGTGCAATGAGCAAATTATCAAACAGCTCTTCAATAGCATCATCCACCAAACCTTCATCATCATTGAATATGTCTTGGAATAAATTTAAAGTTAGTCCCATGTTAGCCTCTGCACACAAATAATTAATTTTTTTTCCTCGGGGAAATTTTCAATAGAAATTGTGACAAGTTTTTATTTACGCTTTCTCAGGGCAATTTCAACGCCTAATAAAATTGAATCAGCAGCTTTTGTACAAAATTTACCACACTAAGGAAATAGAGCAAAAAAGCTGTTCATAGTTAAGCGTTTTAACAAAGTAACAACAAATTAAGAGATTTGTCTTTTATATTATGGGGCTTAGCAACCCTAGCGTGGCAATCTGGTAACAGACAATTTTATCATAAATTTTGATATTTTCGATGCTATAAGTAAGTACTCAGAAAGTTTTGACAATTACTTGTCCACCCATTGTGAGATTAAGAGAACATTAGGCATTAGTGGTTGCGAGAAATGTCAAAAAATACGATAGCGGTGCTGCGAAACACTTCTATGACATTGCGGCTGGTAAAGATAAGCCATATCCAACGAAAGTTGTTCGTCCACAAAATACTTCAAAGAAAATGGTTTCTCTTTTTCTTAACTGAAAATGTCGCAACCGTACTACTAGAACAGTGTAGAACTGTGACCTTTGAGTGATATACAATTATTTGTTTGACACTTGTCTTTCAAGTATTCAGGAAAACTAACCACGGAAGACGGAGCACTCTTCAACAGGACAATGCGAGCTCTCACACATTGACTGAACCAATTGCATTTTTGAGCATTCGAAACATCGATTTGATGAATCATCCATCGTTAGGTTCAACTTGGCACCGAATGACTTTTTTTATTCCCGTAAATAGAAAATAAACTGAGAGATCAACGTTTTTCAACAACTTCAGAGGCGGTTGATGTGTTCAGAACACTGGTTTTGGAGATATCTCAATCAGAGTGGCAAAAGTGTATAGATCTTAATTTAAAATATTTTGAAGAGCAATAAATTGATGCTTAATATTTGGTTTTGTTCTTTTTAACCGAAACATAAAAACTAACATGCTCGGTGTGAATACCCCTTACGTATCTTATGCGTAGTCCATGAATGCATTGGTCTGTTATATTTGTTCACATTCATTGTTGACTTGAGTGCATCTAACGCACTCATTTAAACAACTGACAATCGCCTGGGCATTGATATGTTGGTGTATATGTGTTTTCCAATTTTATATTATATTTACGCTTCCTGTTTACACTTTAATTTACGTGTTTTGTTAGATAAGCTGTGATTTTCCATTTTCACATATTTACGAGCAAATATTTATACCACAATTATATTGCTTATCATAGCACTTGCCATTTATTGCACTGAATTTTTTCTATTCTCTTATTAGTTTTCCATATGTATATTTTATTTATATAAATCTATCTGTGCGGCAGTAAAATTTTCATGTTCGTGTTCATGTATTTTTAGTTGAATTTTTTAGTGCCATTTAGTATATAAACTATTTGTAAACTGTGTCTTTGGAGGGTTGTAGGTTAATCTTATTCTTCGGTAACTTATGAAAAATATCCTAGGAAAGAAAGGAAAATAAGTTGAAATCGAAGAAGGAATTAATTCACGGGAAATGACACTTCCACAGGAAGAAAAATAAAAAAAAAAAATTGCGATCATTTGGCAGTATTCCACACCCAATTTATCTTTGAACTCATATCTAAAGAAATTTTCCAATAACTTTCAAGGCACGATGTATCAAAAAAGTTGAGATATGTCTCTTTAATCGGCATATTTTAAATTCTTGTCAGTTTTAGTGTGACAAGCAAACTATATTTGGTCGGGGTCCTTCTCTTATTTGTGGCTTGCGTATTGAGTTTATTTTATTTGAAAACAATTAATATTCAATCAGTATAATTTTGCAATATATTATTAATAGTGTTTTAGAGTTGTTAGAGTTTGTTGTAAATTATTGTTATATCTCGTAGCACTGAAGTGAGCGCCTACAAAAATTATGTGGCTGGCCCTGGCGATTCGATTGGTTGATAACATCTGACATAGTTTAATCAAAAACAGAGTTATTTTGTGTGCTTGTCATTCTAGTTGGAACTAGGATTAAACGATTTCGTTGAAAAAGTAAAAAAATGGTTGACTTCGAAAAAGTGACATTTTTTAAGTATAAATCGGGCTGTAAATTGGAAAGTTAGCTATAAAAAAATTCTAGTTCCTGCGAGAGCTATTGATGAGTAGAATAACAAGTTCATTTTCAGCCCACGGTCTGACCGTAAAAACATTGTTTCGAGAAAAAAGCGTTTGCACCCACCTTGCGGATCAGCGAGATGCAACGTACTTTAAATAAATAGTTGCAGAAAAAATATTTTCGAAAGCCTTTTCAACTATTTTATTTAACCTTCATATATTAATAATAAGATTTTATTATTAACATTTTTAGCGAAGAAATTTGTATGAAAAGATGGCAAATTTTAATTTTATTTTATTTTAACGGTCAGTTAATTTTTAGCTTCTTCACTATAAAATATTCGGTAATATGAGTAGGAGTTTTCTTGTAATAATCATCATAATTTGAATTAATTACATTGAAGCAAACAATAATTAAATCTTTCAAACCACGAAACTTGGTCGTACTGCTCTTAGAGTCTATCACTTCTGACTTTCAGCTAAATTCCATTGCAGGTCATTATTGTGTACGCACAAAATTATTTGTTTTTCATTTTGATGCAATGATTAGATTATGCATAAAATTGTTGTTACTGCCTCTGGGGTCCCAACATGCTCCATAAAATATGTGCATATTGTACGCAACTCATTCGAGCTTTCGAAATGTTCATCATACGCCCTGGTGTATTGTCGCCGCAAATATAGCTATTTCATTTTCAAACCATACATATAACGCACATATAAGGTCGATTTCAAACACATTACGATTACACAAGCAAGTAGTACACTTAATCGACATCTCAATAAATTCGTCGTACTTAATAGTCATTGTCAGCGTTGTCATGGAGTGTCCCTGTTGTGTGTGGCACCACAGTTGCAGTGGCATCTTTGTGGTTTTTATTACATTTTGGTATGTCAAATGGATTTGAATTTGCGGCCAAAAAGGGCTTGCGGCAAATGCATCACTCAAATCATTGTGTGTGTGTGTGTGTGGTTGATATACATCAATACCTCTAAAACGCTGAGCGCCAAGTATCTGCTACCAACCAAAATCCTGTATTTCTCGACATCATCGTCAACAGAAGCAGCAGCAGTAGCAGCATCATTTAGCATTCTATTCAAATGCCAATTTGTTGAAGTGCTCTCCCACAAGTCCACTGCCGAATGTTGCATACTTAACTGATACACACACCCACACATACACCCACACTCTTTCAGCGCGTATTCGAGTATTACTTGTGGCATTCTGTGTGTCTTCTGTACAATTTCGCACAAAGCTCACAATGAAACGCACTCGACACTCGAATATACTGTTAGGTATTTGCTTTTAAGTGTAATTAGTTTTACTTAACTCCTTTAAGGTGAAGGCGAGTTCTTGTACAATACCTTCGGGTAATGCAAAGTTGAATTTGTTTGTTTTGAATTTAGACCGCAAATGTAAAGTGTATGAATGAAATGGAAATGTGTTTGATTGGTTTGAAAAAATCTTTTGCGAACTACTGCGTAGTCTTTGGATGATATTGCTTTCAAAGATGACTCAAAAATAAGCTCAAATTTCTTCGTTTTGATGTAAGACTTTAGTGTAATTGTGTTAGATATATTTTCTTTATTGGAATAAATATATTTCAGATATTCGCGAACTTGTTTTTTCCCTATCATATAAATACTTAATTGATTTTTAAATACCTCTCATGTACACTAAATTTTATATTGACTTTGGTCTAAGTATGTAAGTACCAAAAGGAGACCCTTCAAAATTGAGTTGAGTTGAGTTGATTTGGTCATGTGCGGCTGTCCGTTCAGATTTGAGATATTCGGTCAAAAAACTCTCATTAAAACCATCTAAGAGCATGAAAGTTGGTAAAAATTGGCACCGAAAATCATCAAAATCGGAACACTATATTACTTAACCTCCATACACCGATTAGTTCCTATGAGAGACTTTGGGTAAAAAATATGTCCTCGCGAGAAATTTGGATTTGACCAGTTTCGTTTCATATTTTGATATTATACATAAAAAAAATAACCCATTTACGTTTAGATGGTAGTCAACCCCCACTTCTAGCACTATACGTGTATATGCTAGTTGGTGTTGAGAATATATTTATACGAGGGTTGCCTTTTATTATTCGGAATTAGAGAACAAGAAAAAATATTAGTTATATTTATTATTTCTAAAATACTCTCCATAAAGTCTACAACTTTTACATGCATTTGAACTAAATTTCGAAACATTTATACCACCATGATTGAAGTATTACCAAAACATACATTCTGAACGCATCAACCATCAACATTCAAGTTTGGAAAAACCTTACCTCTGTCAGCTCATTTTTTACGTACGAGAATAAAAAGAAGTCATTCGGGCCCAAGATAGGACGATACGGTGGGTAACTTACCAAATCGATGATTTCAGTGCTCAAAAATGCAACTGTTTCAGTCAATGTGTGAGACTTCGCAATGTCGTGTTGAAGAGTGATGCAATTTGTAAGGTGTTCGAGAATTCTTTGTAAACAACTGGCAAAGAAATGGTTGTGAGCCACCACCAATGACCTTCACAAAATTCGTCTTCGAGTGATCGACGATCTCGATAGAATTCATTTTACCCACAGGGAGCTTCATCGCCAAAATTCAATTAAAATTCAGCGAATCACTATTGCTGAGTTAATCCACGCCGGAAGTTATTAAAATTAATCTCGCCATAATGTTCGGTTTTTTTTATATATTTTATATATTTTTTTTATATATTTTTTATATTTTTTGCCTGCGTTAAATATTTTGAATTACCGTGAACAACATAAATGGCGCAGGTATGCATTTCGATTTGGAAAGAAATTTGATTTCAAAACGATAAATGTATTTATTATTATTTTTTTTTTTTTGATAAAATTGGTAATTTGAAAGGTATTTTTTATATAAAGGAAAGAAAAAAATGTTTTGTGTTAAAATATTAAAATTTTCACAACAGTATATTTGTTAAGTATAGTTATAGTATTTGAATTATGTCACCCAGTACATTAGCTGCTGAGCCAATTACGATTTAAATTGCTTGAACCACCTTTACATTTTTTACGTTTTAGTTTCTGACAAGTCAAGAGCTTATAAGATTTTTTCACTTGTTGGATTCTGTCAATTTTTTTCGGGATATAGAAGAATAATACAAAAATAAAATGATCAGAATCATTAAGAAAAAACATTATGTAGATTCTCCCATAAAATAGCTTCATATTTAATGTACAAGCAAAAGTACCCTAAGGACTACCGCTTAATCAACTTAACTTCATTTCTCTTAAAAACATATGGAACGTTTGATAGATGTTCTCATGAGGGTCTACTTTCAAAAGTTCAACATGGTTAACATTTTTGGAAGATAGAAACAGCTCTTGGAGGGCGTTTTTAAACATTATTTAATGAATGGGTTAAATGCTATAAGAATTAGCCCTGTCCTTAAGGGTTGGATGTATGTTTATATAAGTTGCAGGACGATCCAAGCGCAATGGGGATTAAACGTCGTGACGAGGGTTGTGAGATTGAGTACTATCACCTCTACTCTGCACCCTTGCCGTTAGTGAATTGCTCAAGAAAATGGAAGGAGGAGGTGTCATGATTACAGGCTATGCGGATGATTTCTCAGCGATAGCGGGCGGTAAGTGTTTGGCAACCCTCGGATCTCTAGCGAATCAGGCACTAACAACCATACAAATTGGGCCATTTCAGCAGAACTCAAGATTAATACTGATAAAACAGATATGATCTTATTTAAAAGGAAATTCAAAATTCCAGCTTGGATAAGGTCAAAGCTGGGAGAGCACACTTTACAGCCCAGCACTAAGTAACTGGGAATTATGTGCTTCCCGGTAGCTGAAAGTCAGAACCTATGGGTGTAGTAATATAGCGTTACCTCTGAGTGTACGAATAGACTATGTAATTCCGCGTATGAATTTCAGAAAGCTGGTTTCAGCTACAATAGAAACAAATGACAGGAATATAGGTCTGAAATATGCAGACAAAACTCATTACGTCTGCACAGATGGTACTAAAATGAACGAAGTAGTCGGAGCTTCAGTTTACTGCGCCGAACTTTTGCCATACAAATTGCGACAAAGCTACTGCAAAGTACCCGCTTGCAAACGAAAGGATACATCTATGTTGATAGTCAAGCGGCCAGAAAGGTCTTGATTTCAGACAGCACGAAGTCAGTTGTATAAAGAAGCGATTCAAGTACTGGCTGAAAACATGTACATTTACTGGGTGCAAGGCCACATAGGCATTGAAGGTAATGAGAATCGCTGCTAAGTCGACCCATTTCTGAAACGGATGGTGACTGGTGATAACAAGTGGATCACTTCCAGCAACGTCAGCTGAAAATGGTCGTATTCGAAGGGCGGAGAGTCGGCACAAACGGTCTTCAAGCCAGGATAGACGCCAGAAAGGTTTTATATTACGTTTGGTGGAATTTTCCACTATAACCTGCTCCCTTACGGCCAAACTCTTAACTCGGAGCTTTACCATCAGTAATTGAACCGTCTGAAAGAACCTATCGCCCAGCTTTGGCCAACAGGAGGGAAATGTGTGTCATCAGGACAACACCAGACCACACACATCAATAGTAACTCGTCAGAAGCTCCGAAAGCTTGGTACGGAGGTTTGTATACTTCCACCTTATAGTGCGTACCTAGCAGTGAGTGAATAATATCTGCTCCATTTTATGGCGAATGAATTAACCTTAAGAGAAGTCTGTGAAAATCGATTGTCCGAATTTCAGCCAATAGGGACAAGTTTCTCTATGAGAGAGGCAAAATCGACTTTATCATCACAATGGCAAAAAGCTATGGAGCGAAACGATGCATATTTGATATAAATCGGATAATTCTAACTATAGTTAATAACACTTTCAATTTAATACAGAAATAATACTACTTATTTACATTTTTTTGCTTTTGTAATGCAGTCAAAAAGGAAAGTTTAAGCTACACAATTTCTTATTTCACACATAATAACGATTTTTAGGTGCATATTTAGCATTTTCTTTTGTGTGCTTCAGCCGATCCTTTAACTGATGAGTTTCAAGGTTACACAATATTTAATTTTTTATTTCAAATCGACTTAGCGGCATGTAAAACTTAGAAAGATTATCAACGCTTTCTGTTTAGCTTTCACTCCTGCCAATACTGAGGAAATGCACACAAGCCTTAAGTAGCCTGACCAAAACAGTGTTTCTGCTAAAGCTTTGTTTTGAATATACATGAATACACAGATAAATAAAGCTGGACATTTTATTGTATATTAAATATTTAATGAACAAAGCTAAAATCAATAAAAAGTGCACACAACGACGATATAAATATTTTTAGGAATCGCAATAGAATTTTATAAATATTTTATAAGGTATCAGTATATCAGTATGCAGCGTATTGCAGATTTGTTTTACACTTTATACAATTTATTTCACTATCACGACATACTTTTGCCAATACACAACGTGCAATGCCTGCAGTATCAATTGAGCGCCTGCCATGCAATTGCATTTCTACTCGCTTGACAATAAGCGGCTTAAGGTCTGCCCAGCGATAAATTTCGGCATCATGAAATAACCATGCGAACGAATTCGGAGGTTGATAAAGGCAAAAGAGAAAAGTGAGAGAGAAACAAAAGCAAAAAATAGAGAGTGGGTTTCTAAAGCAACAAAAAAAAGCAAATTCCACTTGCAACGCTACCTACTGATAAGCAAATCATTGAAATAAAAAAAAAAAACGACAACAAAATTATTTCGCAGCAGCACAAAAACAAGGGGAAATTGAATTATTCTTCAAAATAAAAAAAATTAATAAAAAAAAATGCGTGTGGAGAGATGAAGAGAAAGTAATGAAAATTTAAATGTAAATGGTGATAGGCATGACGGCCCTCTATCTGCTTGCTGATATGTGCACATATATGTATGTATGTGCTTGTACGTGTACGCACTCCCATGTGTGCGAATACATTGGAATCAGAGCGTATGCCCCCAAGTACGCTCTTGCAACCTCGCCAGCCTCCCAGTTGGTGTTTGATGATTGTATATGCTAAGCACATAAACTGAATTAAAAGCTTAAACAATTTACCCTAATGTACATGCCACAAAATTCGTTTAGAGATTAACTTTGCGGCGCACAAAACATGAAATACCACCAACGTTGTTTATTTAAAGAGACTTAAGTATGTAATTAAATGGAATTGCAGTTTTTTGTATTCTTGTATTGTTGTAATATAACTATATGATAAGATAGATCTCACTAGTTGCAACAAAATTTATTCTTTATATTTTTTCACTTCTCTTTTCTACCCTAAAGCTTTCTTTCAGGCGCTTTTGTATATTTAATTACCTGAATGCTTACAGCAAAGTTCTCTACTATTTTAATACTCGTTTAACAGGACAAGAAGTTGAGACACGAATATATATTATATACTTATGTATTTATAAATATATAACGTTGCTTGCGCTATCTGGTTGTTGCTTTCAACAACTCTTGGAGATGACGTAACTTCGTTATAAGATAACAAAAGACAAAAAAAAAACAAAAAAAAAATTAATATATAAATTAAATAAACCATAAAAAAGAAGCAAAAAAAAAGAACATTAGATATTTAGATGGACTCCTGGCTGAAAACATACCTAAAAAGCAGCTACTTCGACACAAGTTTCATAAGACGGAGTGAGAGACATGAACGTCAAAAAGCTTCGGCGTGGTCTCTTCCAACAGAGTCGTAACCGAAGCCGAAAAAAATGCCGAAGTTGATCAACAGTCACACTAAAACTAAATCTTTCTCTTGATTATTTCAGAATTCTGCACACGAAACTCTTGTCGGGGGGTCAGGTGGTAAAGAAACACGAATTTCAAAGCGTTTTGTAATATTTGAAAGAGTAAATCAGTCGAAAAGACCAGATTTGTGAAAAGAAAAAATATAATTTTTGTTACGCGACATTGCTCCATCTCACAAAAGGCTGTAAAAAGTAATCCATTATTTTTGCAACAGATGGCTTTACTGATATGCATCTTACGTTCTATAAGTGCGATTAGATTACGCTAGACGGCGTTAGAAAAACTGATATTTTGTTCTAAATAAGACAATGAGAGAACTGTTTCGATTGCCCTGGAGCTAAATATTGCACAAAAACAACTTGGAAGCACTTGATATAGGCTAGATACATAAAGAATATAGGTGCCACAGAGAAAAAGAAGAAAATACCTCAAAGACCTAATTAATTTCCATGTAAGAATCGCTGCTGAATCGTAACTAAATCGACTCATTTCTCAAGCGGATGGCGATTGGTGATAAAAATTGATAATTTACAGGAACGTGAAATGAAAATGGTCATGGTCGAGGCCAAGGGAGGCGATTGGGAAGATTTTCTTTTGCATTTGGTGGGATTGGATTCTGTTATGAGCTTATCCGCTTCAGCCAAACTCTGATTTCGGATCTGCGCTGTCAGCAATTCGACCGTCTGAAGAAGACAATCGCACAGAAGCGCTCAGCTTTCGCCAACGGGAAGGGAATTGTGTTTCAACAGGACAACGCCAGACCACATACATCGATATTGACTAACCAGAAGATCCGAGAGTTTGGTTGAAAGTTCTTATACATCCACCTTACAGTTTGGACTTCGCGCCAAATGATTACCATTTGTTCGTGTCTATGGCGAGTTGTTTGGCAGGTAGAGAACTGGCCTCAAGAGAAGCCTGTGAAAATCGATCCGAATTTTTTGACAACAGAGGCAAGGGTTTCTATGAGAGAGGCATAATGCCATTACCTTTAAAATCGTATCGAGCAAAACAGTGCATATTCTACATTAATCAAATAATTCTATATATTTTAAATAAAGCAAAATATTCTACATTAATCAAATAATTCTATATATTTTAAATAAAGCAAAATATGACTTTTTTCAAAATTGAAATTATCACAACAGATAGAAGACTCAAAAAAAGGTTTTAAAAAATATTCTTATTATTGGCTTACCCGTTAGTTTTTCTTAATGTTTTTGTAAGAAGTATTTATCTGAGTAGCTAGGAATACCGGGTAGGCGAGGAATCGAAAGCATTTTCTACTCAAATTTTTAGGTTAGGTTATATCATTGGACAACAGCTGATTAACCTTCGATGATTGCTGAACCTTATCTAGTTCTATCAACAGCAGTTGGAAAGTAATTTGAATATTCTTAAAGAAAATTTTTTTTATAATTTTTCTGAAAAAAAAAATACAAACCCAATAATCATAGTATGCAAGAGAGACATAATGTCAAAATAAAGTGTTGATTAATTTTTAAATATATGCGCAATCCTTTGCCGATCTATGAAGTTTCTTGTTCAAATTTGAATGCTGAAGTCCTTGTCTTTTTGTATCATACTACGGCTTTCATACATGTGAAAACTTTTCAAGGGGAAATTAAAACTTACCATACGCCATTCACTTGGAAATTATGCTACACAAAATCCTCTGGCATAAGAAACTACCCAAATATTCGCTTTTATTCGGAAATCTATACTCCCATAGCTTAGCTGATTGAACAGCTTTGCTTTGTAGCCACTCCAACAGTGTAACTTGGCTACATTGTCACATTCCAAATCTATGTAAGCCGCTTCTTAATGCCACAAGTCGTTACTCATGTTTTGCATTTTTGGCCACTATCACTTCCATTCACTTGTTTGCTTTACTGCATGTCCACACTTTCATACTTTACGGTTACAATATATGCATAGATACATACACGTATGTATACATATGTATGCATACGAATACCCGGCAGTTAAATTATACGATTCTAAGAAGGGGCACTAGTTTAGTTTAAATATTTTCGCAATGATTTAGGCTAGTCCGAAACATATTAAAAAATTGGTTAGTTCAACTTATTTTATAACCATTTCGTTAATTAATATTTTATGAGCAATTTCTTTATTTATTCTAAATACAATATTTTTGTACCTTTTTTCGAAATTGAAAAGTCAAAATTATTTGCATGTTTCATTTGTTTTGTTTGTTTGGCAAGATTGGATAAAGAAAAATAAGCCAATAAACGAAAACAATTATTTCGGTTCAAAATTAAACTGGTCTAGTTTGAACTAGAACAAGATTAGAATGCATCAATATGACATATACCATTTTATATGAGCTCTCCGTGCTAAAAATGTCAGTATTTCAAGCGAGTTAGTTGGCTATTGAGTTAGGCTTACTTGGTATACCAGTTTTTAACTACAGGATATATTCTGGTATATGTGTATATATGCATGTATGTATGTATGTATGTGTGTATGTATATTATTCTAGTACACACACACACACCTAGTTCTATTTATAGTCTTAGTTACTTTGATGTTTTGGCATCTTTGCAGCTTAGTGCATTTGCGCTGCTGCTCGTTAATGTCAACTCGAATAGCTCAAGAATATCAGTTGATGTTTGACTCTTTAGAGTGGATTGTTGTTGATACACTGCAGAGAGCCCGCTTTGTATTATGTGACTTCCATATCGTTAGTTTTCAAGTGCAAATATCATGTACTCGCTAGGAAAGTAGCAGTAAGTGTATGTAGTGGTGTACGAATACATAGAGATTTACGTGTTAAGCTTCTTCTATTGAATTGGGCAGCACAAAGGGTATCGATTTTATTGTTTCATACTTAAGGGATTTTGGCGAAAATTTGTGGTTTTATTCAAAATACTTGAAACTATTTTCTTCTTTGTTTTTCAATTAAAAAAAAATTTATACGGTCACTACTTAATAACATTCAATCTAAACAAAAGAAAAATTTTTCTTTGTAATTTTCACAAAAGTTAACTTATTACTTAACTATGTCCAATGTTAAAAAGTGGCAAGAATTTATAATTAGAGAAAAAATATTTAAATTTATTTATCTATATATCTCAGAGATGCTGAACCAAAACACATGATACCCTTTAGCTAACTCGAAAAATTAATTTAACGGGATGACTTTTATATAACGAAATAGAATCGTTAACGTTAATTTCAATTATAATGTACGAGAAGACTGTTTTCAGAAGTTGATCTATAGGCTTGAGAAATTTATTTAAAACAATGGCGATTATGTAGAAAAATTAAAAAAGAACAAAGATTATGAATAAATAAATAAAAAAATATATTTCTTTTTCTTGTCAACTTTTCGAACTTTTGTTAATCCCCCCGTATATTATGTTTTTAAAAAACTTCTTATTTAACAGCACACTCAAATTCAATTTTATCTGTTAACGATTTAACATTAACGACAGCTATTCATTTCGGATGGTGTTATCATTGATCATGCTAATCATATCGCCCAGCATATATTTATGAAGAGGTAAGTCCCCACAAACTCTAAAACACTAGATGTAAGAGAGATAAGGAGAAGATGGTACCTAAAACCACCGCTGATTTTGAACGTTGTCATCTAAGGCCCGGCAACTAAGGTTAAATAGGGATTTAAGATTGTCAAACCAATGTAGAAATCAACTATTAAAGTACTCGAAAGAACTTTGATCTTCTATATCATATACCGGACATAGTTTCAGTAAAGTATGAACTAATAACTACCACACTACTGTTGAAGTATGCAAGGATGAATTGAAACTTGAAAGAATAACCCGTCTCATTGAAGACACATTTAGACTACTGTGTTACTGCAGTATGTGTGTGTTGCAGACGGAGAACTCAGCAAATATGGTGAGAGTAACATTGGATATAAGAATATCAATATCTTCTCGCTTACGACTGACTCCAAAATTGTATAGAACATTGGTATAGTGAATGTTAGTCAAACCTAACAAACAATCTATCACATGGATCTTGAGTATAAAAGCACGGAGGGAAATCATTAAGTAGACGAGCCTGCTAGTAAAGCACTAGCTACACGACTCGATACTGCTCAAATGTTTTTTTTAATTCATTTCAATTTTCATTTTATTTCTATAACATTTCAATGAGTTTTTCACTTTGTATACATAAACTTAAAATTATAGAAAGCAGTTCTGAAAATAAAGTCAAAAGTTTTGATCAAAATGCCCAAAAAGCACGAATTGCTCGAGCCCTAGCAAGTAGCTAGATATGACACGATCGAACTGATTATTCTCGATAAAGAAAACGTTCATATTCCTTTTGTCATGTTCATACTGCACTTAAAGCAGCTGATCTATGAATATGTCGTATAAAGGTAGTATCACACAACGTTTTGCTGAAAATTTATGCAAAATGACTCATGGAGAGATCACACAAAATTTACACCTCAAAAGAGTTCTGATAGGCTACTATCTCATAAGACAACATTTAGATTGATTGGAAGCTCCTTACAAGAAAAACTGAGAGAGAGCTTTAAAAATACTAATTCGTTTGGGTTTTTCTGACCAACGCTAGGTATAGAACTCCAATAGGTGGGGAGTATATTTCTTGAGGATCTATCGAAGTGATTAGAGAGCGTAGTCTAGTGGTCTGCAAAATGAGACATCACAACAAGTTTCATTCTTGGGTCATTTAAATCGTTATTTATTGCTCAGTAGTCACACGAATCTGGCCTAACCTCATCTATAAAAAGAGGTCAAAATGGCTTGGAATAAAGTGTTTTTTCATCCTGCAATTGTTGACATGAGAAACAGAAACATATACAAACATTTCTTTAAAAACTGCAGGTTTTTGTAAAAAAACCACTTCACTGAAGGTGTTTCTTTTACCGCTCACTACATAAGAGGAAGTTTCTCTGCTACTATCTTGCATCTTGTTAAGGATTATCTAATTTCGTATGAGTTCTTCATACAAGAAACTCGTATAATTTCCTCATTATTATTGTTTATTATTCCCGAATTCTTGGCCAGTGGGGTAAACTCTGGGTGGAATATAAACTCTCCTCACAATTTCAAATTCCCTACTCTATTAAAGGCAATAAACTATTTATGAGCAACAAAAAACCTAAATCATTGTTCATACGACAATAAAACTCTAACAACTCGAGTAAATTACACACAAAATGAATGCAAATTTTCAACAGTGCTGAGCGCAAATGATTTGTCTCGCCAACTGGTGGCAACTGCAAAGCTAAGCACAGCGATGGAAGTAAGCCAAAAAATAGTTATGAGCTTTAAGAGTTGAACAAGAAATGGTTGTCATAACAAAAATTTGGTGTTGACTGTAAGAGAATGATGAAGAAGTATACGAGAAGACAAATTTACTATGCATTCGTGAACATTTTACGCAATTATACGCACGCGCGCACACGCTGGACGCTCCTAGATCGCCTTGCCATTCGCCATTTGCTGATGCTTGATAGTTGTTTTTGCTTCTGTTGGCAGCATTTAAATTACAGTAATTACAGTTGCCATCATTTTCCCGGTTAATCTATGTAAATGCTTTGCTATGCAGGCAAAGGTCATTAATTATATACTACGCTTGATGCCGGGAAAGATGTAGAACTACCGTGTGCGGAAGCTGGAATAATAGTAAAGAACTTTAAAATCACCAGAAGCCAGTATTTCTTATGCTTTGAGAGATGCATAGCATCTACACGTACGCTTGACATAGCTTTAAGGCGCTAGCTATGTGGGGTAATAACAAAAAGTTTTCAGTGTAAAAGATGAGCAAGAACGCGTCTATAAAAGATGCAAATGACTGTGTTGGAGCTTGAAAGGAGTTGAATTGAAAATCTCGTAGCTAAGCAAACACGTTCTTGTAGTCATTTAAATCCATTAACGGCAATATCTGAGGAGGAGGGGAGGGTCATTAAAGCTATAAGACGATGAATGGTCGTTGATTGCTTGAAAGTGCAATGTGTGGAGCGGAGAGTAGAGCGCAGTTAGTGCTTAAGTTTATATGTAAGTTTATGTACACGTATGTATGTACACGTATGTTTGGACATAGTTTAAATACATATTCGTATACGACACTACCATAAATCCTATAAATCTGCCAGGGTCGGTGCAATAGCTAAAATAACTTTCAGCTGCAACAATGGCAAGTAATAAAATAACAAAAACTTAAGTAGAAACTAAGTGGAAAGTATCGGAATTTTGGCGGCATGTAGTTTAAATTTATACACACAACGCACAGATTATGCATTAGTATACCTATAAGTACATACACTGGCAAATATAAATGAGTACAAATAATTTTTAATTTGTAAACTTTTTCTACTTTAAATTTTTATTGCTGTTTAAATAAAAAAAAGATCGTCGTAAAACTCTCATATACAAATATTTTAGTATTTTTAAAAACTTTTCAATATAAAAAATTTTTAGAAATATTAATTTTTAATTTTTTATCAGTTTTCATTTAAGATTTTCATAAAACTGTCCATACATACATAAAGAAAAAGTTCTATAAAATAGTTAAAAATGTTGAGTCTAAGTCTGATTAAAATTTCTAATAATCATTTCCTTTTTATTTATTAAAATTTTTTTTTTAATTAATAATTAATTTACAGAAAATTAAAAAAAAATCATTGAAGTGGTCAATAAAATGTTTATAATTTAAAATAGGGGAAAAATGAAAGTTAATTGAATTAAAATTTCGAAACATATTATATTTTGTTTTATTTATTTATTTTCTTTTTTTAGTTAATACGTCATTTTTTTATTGATAATTCAATCTGCAATAAAATAAGTAAAAAAATTTTAAATAACAAAAATCATATAATATCCCTGCTTGAAACAACACTGCCAAACAAGCAGTTATGTTCTCCAATGTAGACTGCAATGGCATTTCGTTGAAATTTATTTTGAAGCAAATTGTTCCCACACAGCTCACAAGCCTGTGCCTAGACAAGTGAAAGTGTGTAAAAGTGTATTGTTGCTGTTGCCAGTGGTGCACTGGTGTTCTTCAAAATTGTCGAAAATGAATAAATTTTCAAGTTAATGGGTGCACGAACCCATTAAGCTGCAAACTACAAAGCCGTTACAATTGCTAATTTTTCACATTTTCTACTTTTCACTTTTGCTTTTTCATGTCGTAATTGTTTTTGTTATTGCTCTTTGCTAGGACTTCGTTTTGGTTTTTATTTTTTTTTTTATTTTTTTTTTCCTTTGGTGTATGTAGTTTGTGCTTAAACTGTTCTCGAATTTTCTGAAAATCGTTTCTTGATTGCTGCTGCCAAACGCCTAAATGTATGCCATGCACTCCTATTTATTGCATAATGCAATCTGCACACCTATGCTGCTATGGGAGCACGTATTATAGTTACATATTTACGAACACGTATGTACAGTTATATATGTTGAGCAAAATATGGATCTCACACTTTAAATTCCCCACAGGCTAAAATCCAACACGTCTTCATAGGAATTTCTCTTCATGATGTTGAACATGAAATTATCTAGATACATTTAAATCAGCCATTATCAGTTAAAACGGCTTAAGTAAAATTATAATGAATTAAGAAAAATTATTATTTGGGGCATTTTATGTAAATTGATTTGAAATTAAAATTTATTAAATATGTTATAAAAAATTCAATTTATCTCTTAATAAATAAAATTAAAATTAATAACAAAAAAAAACAATCAAATCAAATTATAATACATCAAACCATGTTTGAAGAATTAAAATTAATTAATCTAATAAAAAAAGAAGTAATAGTAACCTAAAATAAAATTAAACAAAGCAAAATTTTATTTAACTTATATAATGAAATTAATTATTAAAATAAAATAGTTTAACATAAAGTTAATGAAAATATAATGAACTAAAGTAATATAAATCAAATTAATAATAAATTATAAAAATAAATTAAAGTAGAATAATATTCTATAATTAAAATAAAATAAAATAAAATAAAATAAAATAAAATAAAATAAAATAAAATAAAATAAAATAAAATAAAATAAAATAAAATAAAATAAAATAAAATAAAATAAAATAAAATAAAATAAAATAAAATAAAATAAAATAAAATAAAATAAAATAAAATAAAATAAAATAAAATAAAATAAAATAAAATAAAATAAAATAAAATAAAATAAAATAAAATAAAATAAAATAAAATAAAATAAAATAAAATAAAATAAAATAAAATAAAATAAAATAAAATAAAATAAAATAAAATAAAATAAAATAAAATAAAATAAAATAAAATAAAATAAAATAAAATAAAATAAAATAAAATAAAATAAAATAAAATAAAATAAAATAAAATAAAATAAAATAAAATAAAATAAAATAAAATAAAATAAAATAAAATAAAATAAAATAAAATAAAATAAAATAAAATAAAATAAAATAAAATAAAATAAAATAAAATAAAATAAAATAAAATAAAATAAAATAAAATAAAATAAAATAAAATAAAATAAAATAAAATAAAATAAAATAAAATAAAATAAAATAAAATAAAATAAAATAAAATAAAATAAAATAAAATAAAATAAAATAAAATAAAATAAAATAAAATAAAAAAAATAAAATAAAATAAAATAAAATAAAATAAAATAAAATAAAATAAAAAAACAACATAAAGTAAAATAAAATAAAATAAAATAAAATAAAATAAAATAAAATAAAATAAAATAAAATAAAATAAAATAAAATAAAATAAAATAAAATAAAATAAAATAAAATAAAATAAAACAAAATAAAATAAAATAAAACGAAGAAAAATATAATAAAAAACATTGTATGGAATAAAATAAAAAAGTAAGGTTAAATAAAATAACATAAAATAAAATAAAATGAAATAAAATAAGATGAACTAAAATAAATAAAGCAAAGTAAAATAATAAAATAAAGCAAAGTAAAATAAAACATAATAAAATAAAACAATAGAAAACAAAACAAATTAAAATAAAAAAGCTTAATAAAATAACATAAATTAAATAAGATTAAAATAAAATTAAGTAATAAAATCAAATAAAAAATATAAAATAAATTTAAATAAAAGAAAATAAGATAAAATAAATTAACATAAATTTAAATAAATATTGAGGTAAAATGAAATGATGTCAAATTAACTAAAATTTAAAATGGATGTAAGAAAATTTAAATTATTATAAATTTAAACAAAATAAAATGAAAGTAATTTAAAAAAATGAAATTAAATTAAATCAAATAAATTAAAATTGATTAAAGTGAAGTAAAATAAAGCTAATTGAAATAAAGTAGATATAAAAAAAATTATTAATAAAATGAAAAAATCCTTAAAACTAATTTTCTGAAAATTACCCGAGACATTGAATGACGGTGAGACTATCTGAGCACACAAGGTGTTTGCGTTATTTAAAAACTTCTAAATATTGTATTGCGAATTATTCAAGATTTTACTTGGCTTGCCGAATTTAAAATAAAATTTTTTCCCAAAAGTGAAATATTTGATGCACTTAAAAATGTTTGAAAAGATTTAGCTCGTATGAAATAGTTTCATTGCTTTTAGTTTATTGTTGAATATCTGCATAATATTATTAAAAAATAATTATTGAATTCACTTATAATGTTCTACGCTGTACAATGTTTTCAAATTTTGTTTTGAAACCAAATAAAAGTGTAAATTTACTACTTCTTTGTTCTCAACTAAATAACAACAAAAAAATAAAAATAAACATCAGTAACAAGTTGAGCTGCCTTTATATCATATTATTATCTATGTGCAAAGCATTGCTGAGTGCAAAAAAATATGTATTTTTTTTCGTAACATTCACAATGCCGTAATTAAACATGGAAAACCAGAATTTTATTAATTATATTTAATTCTTTTTTGCACATTTATCTTAAATTTGTTACATGTTAAACGATGAGCTAACGAGTTGCACGTAATACTGGTTTATTAATTTTAAATTTTTTTATACGAACATTTACAACAATTTGATTAAATTCAATAAATTTTACTTTTCATTATACGCCCTACGCATTTTTATTTTTTTATGCAAACTTATGATTTAAGGCAATTCGAGGCTATAAATTATTTTTAAATCACATTTCACGAGATATAAAAAGATACTTTTTTTAGTAAAAAAAAATATAATAAAATTGTGCAACTAAGAAAAAAAAATTTAATTCAATTTGCGTTCATGGAAATCTAAAAAGCCATTTATTAAAAAAATATTATATATATTGACACTAAGAATATTATGACTGTCAAACATCGAGCATTTTATGTGTGTGTGTAAAATGTACATTTACGAGTATGTTGTAGAAAATATGTAATATATGTGGAGATATGTAACTATACACATATATATTTAAATCAAGGAAATCGCTTTTATATTTATATATAATATGTACTCGTACATAGGATAACACATTAGCTGTGTTCGTTGAGAAATGTCAGTAAAAGCCAGCAAGTAACAAAATTGAGAGAGTAAAATGTTTTACTCTCCAAAAGTAGGAAATTTACTGAGTTTAAGAACTAAAATTATTTATTTTGAAATCAATCTTGTTTTGTTGACAAAAATTAAATCATATGAGCACAAATCAGCTGGTTTTCATACATGCTAGTTTTTACTGGATACAATTTTCCCAGTACGAATTTGCAACTTTCTCTCCAACTAAATGTCAAAATTGCGCTCTCTCGTTACCAATTTTTACTGGGTTTTTGGCTCAACGAACACGATCCAATAAATTTTGGTAAAAATTGTTATTGCTCATCTAGTTAACGAACAAAACTATTGACGGCATAACAGCAGTAAAGCAACAAAAATGAATGGTGACAAATACGCGTATAAACATAAGCACATATGTACACCCGTACATACATAGGTACATGGACATACCGAGCATGCGAAAAAATCACATGAAAAAGGCATAAATGTGTTAAGTAAAATAACAGCGAATGAGAGCAACATACATACAGACATGTATGTACATTCGTGTGCGCTGACTCTACAATCAGCAGCAATCTCCACCACTCAACTGTATACGGGCACCTTCTAATGAATGCAATTTACTGCAGCCAACAACAAGTGAAAACTTCTGTAAGCTGACATTTATACACAGCCCCACATACACGTATGTATGTACACACTCGTAGATATGTATATGTATGTACATATATGAATATTGGCCTATGAGATGCGACTTGATAGCGACACTGATGGCTATATCAATGTGTCAGTAAGTGAATGAGTGAGTGAATGAATGTGTTAGTGTGTTGGTTTACATATCTCCGTTACAAGACCGAAGTACATACATATATACATATGTATGTAATTCATATACAGGAAAAGGATGTCAAGTAAAAATTTGTGTAACTGCCATATGTAGATCAGGGTATATGAGTATGTATGTGTAAGTATGGTGGCAAGATATTTTGTGCCAGCAAAAAATCTGCAATAAATGATAGAGCGTAGCGACAAGCGTGCAATCACTGTGTAAATAGCAAAATGGTCAAAAGAAGGAAAAAAAGGCATAAATGTGTAGCAAACAATTTGTGAAAACTAAGAAGAAGACACAAGCAATGAAAAAAAACAGCACAGTAACTATGTAGCTACATATGTATCTGACAAATATGTAGTTACGAAATATTGAAGAAAAAGTTAAAAGTGCTATGAAAAGCAAAAAATTTCGACGTGGGAGAAATCAAATATGTGCATACATACATACATACATACACATTCAAGAGTTTAATTGATAGCAAGTTGTGTACAAGTGATGCGCAAATGAAATAAAATTTCGCTTTTCATTCACAGCTCTTTCACAATTTTTATTTGATTTGCAAATGAAAAATAGTCTTTTGCTGTCTGCATGGGTTAAATTTATTAATTTTTATATGCATTTTCGCGTTTGAAATAATAAACTAAGTTAAATATAAATGAATAAGTGAAAATACATATACATTTTATTTAATTTTTTGCATTATTATGCGAGGTTTCTTGAAGAGAAAATTGGAAAGAAGTTCTAACTACATATTTTTTTACCATGTAGTGCCATTTTGACAATTATTTCTCTATTAAAAAAGGTAAAAATTTGAAAAAAAAAGAATAGCTAAACAAAAGTGTTGTCTGACCATGCCTCTATCTGTCTCTATCTATCGTGACCCTCTTTAATTTATAGTACTTAATTTCAGGATTAAATATAATTGGACATATCTGGAAAATTTCTCGGTGGGGCTGTATGATATATTCCTCCGATTTCGACGATTTTCCGTGTCAATGATTATTTGTACAAGCGTATGTAGAATACTAAACTTCACGTTCCCAGCTGCTCTTTTGATGGATTTTGTTTTTTTACCCAAGATCTTATAACTGAACAAATGAAATTAACAATGTTTATTTGCAGCCACACATATAAAATTCAAAATTTCATATCCTTAGATGCTTCTTTAATGAAGTTTTGACCACAGCCTAATTTCTTAAGAAGACAAAAGACTATGTTATTGTCATCCGATTCCCGATTTACTTATGTATAATTCCTTAGATGAGTATGTGAAAAAAATTTTCATGCCCTTGATGATTTTTTAATGGATTTACAACATGAGCCAAAATTTCTCTTTTGAAAAATCGGTCATATACTCGTAAGACCTCGGTATGTACGCTCTGTTTCGGTATGCACAATGGCTTGATGCTCGCTTCGCGGGAGACGAGCTTTTTTAACGAAATATTATATCTTTCTATAAAGCTTATTTTCATCTCGGTGACTACGTAAGCAAGGAACCAGGAACATGGAACTTTAGGAGACTGTTTGGTGCGTCATTTGAACACACAGCATCGTGGTGCGTTTTGAGATTATTTGTTCCCAAATGTTCAAGGAAATACTCGTTACATTGGGAATATGTGTTTTAAACAGGACGGCTCTAGGTGACACACGACTGACGTCACAATCGGTCTTCTGTGCACTGTGTTCATAACAGCGTTTTAACACCGTTAGACTATTTTTGTATGTTATTGGGTGTATGCATTAATTCGTGCGGTTTTTTTTCGAAAATTAAGACTTTATTGTGAAAAAATTGTCTTGATCAACTCCAAATGCTTTTGCAAGTTCTTCTTGCGTCTGGCATGCATCTTGGTCGAGCAATGTCTCCAATTCTTCGTCTTGAAATTTTTTTGCCTGTCCGTCGTCTAAGTCGAAATTGCCACTTTTAAGCCGTGCAAACCACTTTTGGCATGTTCGTTCGGCTAAAGCATGGTCACCAGTAACGTACGATGGCTTTCGGTAGCACCTTTCTTCATGTTAAAGTAATGAAGAAGAACTCCCCGCAAAAACACTTTATCTGGTACAAATTTCGGCATTTTCAAATGAATGAAACAAATTGTTGCTCACGCTAAAACGAATGACATCTACTGAAAACTAAATAAATACTAGTAGAGCCATCTCATAGAAAACCGCTCGAATTAATGTATACATTGCATAAGAATAAAAGCTACGACAACCATTCAGAGACGATTCAGGACTTTCAGGACTATCCAATAATAGTTTCTTTGCCACATTTTTGCTATAGTCATAGTCATATACTCATGGAGACGAAAAATTAATGATTTTAAAACCTTAGTTTTTCATTAAAATAAAAAGTCATAACCACGGTAGAGTTGCAGTCTGCCTTGCAGAGTTTGCATCGCTCGGCATTATAAATCACCTGAATTTCACAAGCCACACCACATGGTTTGAACATTTGCAAAGGTGAAAGGAATATTCATAACTGGACCAATTTAGATAACACTATGGGCCAGCAGGCCTAAGCAACATATTAAACTAACTAACTAACTAACTAACTATAAAATCTGTCACTACGACTGTAATTCAAGAATAATATTTTATAAATATTAAACAGGGTGGTACTATTTTGATACTCAAAGAAAAATGGAATTTTTGAGAAAAATTATGGGATGTTCGTTTCAATGAAAAGAAGAAAATATGCCATTGATAATGGATAACAATATCAGCGAAATACTCGCCACGATTACGCTTACAAGACCGTATCTTTTTTATGAACTTTTCCATCACCAAATCCTAAAGTGGCTGGAGTATGCCCTCAATAGATTCATGAATTCCATCTTTGAGAGAAAACACAAGGTGTTAAATCGTCGGTGACCAATTGAAATCACCTTTTCGAGAGATAACATGATCCAGAAACTTTTTCTTTAAAAGATCGATGGTTTCATTGCTTCTATGATAGCGCTGTTTTGTTGAAAATAAATATTGCCCAGAACAATACCAACCGACGATAGCGCAATCCACTCACCATAACTTTTGCTCAAGACTCACTTTCGAAAAAGTATAGTCCATTGACTGGCCGGACCATAAACTGCCCCAAACTGTTACATGTAGAGGATGGAGGCAAAGGCACGTCGTTTTTGATGAGCGGCCAGCTTGAGTTCTTTCATAAGCTGCACTTTATAAGGCTTAAAACTGAAATCTTTATGCAAACTACGAGGTAACGATGTTTGTGGAATGCCCAATTCCATAGAACGACGAGGAATGCGAAAACCTGGGTATTCTTCCAAATTTTGGGCTGCAGCAGCAATATTCTCAGTTGTTCTTGAGCGACGAGGACGTGTTTTATTCTTCACATCACTAACTGGTCCCAAAAGCTTATTTTTTTCACCGATTTCTATACTGCGGTCTGACAAAGTTTTTCATGACGACCGAAAAATGTTTTAGTTTCACGAACTGTCTCTGCCAGGTTTTCGCCATTTTTATAATGAGTCTTAATAATTTCAATGCATTGTTGAAGCGTTTATCGCTCCATTTTCATTACTGGCGTAGTTTTTTACTTGTCAAAAGTCAAAAAATTACAACTTCAAAAGTGACTTCTACATCAAAATAACACCTCTTATTGGAAAACCCTTTATTATGCCAAAAAATCAAGAGCTTTTGTATATTTTTTATTTCCAACAAATAATCAAGCTGTAGTTATTTTTTTTTTTTCAAAAACTAACAAAAATAACAATCCAAATGATCACCTGCACAATAATAAATTAATCTAAATGCAATCTTCCTTATTCTCACTTTTTTATGACCTGAAAAGAATTGTTCACTGCGAGTGCAATAAATTATGCGCTTATACATGCGATTATAGTATGTGTGTATGATAAAAATGTCTAACTTAATTTTTGCATATTTTCAGTGTTCTTATCAAGTATGTAGCTACTATTACATAAATATGCTCCTATATATGTATATGAAATATGCAGTGATATGCAAATGTTTCAAGGTTACTGTTAGTACATTAGTTTCATACATATACGCACAGATATATGGTACACACTTTGCCAGTTTCCTGCCGGGAGAAGGTAGACTAAAACTTACTAGATAAAAATACTAGTTAAATACCGGTATTGGGATGATGAAATCATACCAGTTGGTTATTTGTTTAGCAGTTCATCAGTAAAGGGAGTGATTTTAATTTCCATCATAATATTTTGTTGTTATATCTTGTAGGTCACAGCTGAGTAAAATGCTCAAAATGACGATCATCGTGTCGACGTCAAGATAGCCGAGCGGTTAAAAATTGTCTGTTCACGGTTTGAGTCTCGCTGCAGACAAATGCATTTTTTTTTAATAGAAACTCAACATGCCTAAATGAACTAGTATGCAAACTAGTATAAAACTGATGTATAGTCGGACAACAGATAGTTCGTAGGACATCATCGTGTTAAAAACACCAGTTGCTTACAAGGGAAATAGATGGTAGAAAAACTAGTTAATGCAAAACTGCATACCAGTTGGATTCTAGTTAACCCCTACCACTTTTTCCAGCAGGGTTGTTGAGAATCAAGTACCGTCACGGCCTTTTCATTATGGTTTACTTAGAGACAACATCACTACACAATGAACAGTTGTGTATGTAGGTATATTATATGTGAGTATGTGCCGCTGCCTGAATGGCAGCACGACTTGCGCCATATACTTGCATACGTGTACTGTCATCTATCACAATTTTGGATTTCCTCCTTTTTTGCATATTTTCACTGCAGCTTCTTTCAGCTGTTCGCTCTTCACTTTTCTTGCTGTTCTTTAAATTTATGTGAAATTTTATATACCTGATTTATGCATGCCAACGTTCATGTAAAATGCATGCAGTCGAGCGTTGTATGGTTGTACATGCCACATGCAGCGCTCGTGGTATCCTCTTTCACCGAATTCCTATGTGAGGAAATATGTAAATTTTATGAAAATAGTGTAGAGTAGAGTAGGTTATTTGTCTCATAAATGTATGTTTAGATATTAAAGGGGCGAGTCCTCGTACAATTTATGCGATAACGAAATATGTATTCGTATATATTTACTGTATGTACGTGCATGTAGTTAAAATTATAAGACATTTTTTTTTGGGCAGTTTGAAGTGAATTTTTAAAATTGTGCCTAAAAATGATTAAGAGATGTGACTTGAGAAAATTTTTTGAAATCAGAAAATACGTACGAGGGAATTAACAACAGTTCGGTCAGTTGGTGACTTTCAAATTGTTTTTCTTATATCGAAATATACCACATCATTTGCAATTATTTTGTCAGTTTTTCTTTCATATTTTAAAACGAACAGCCAAAATAGAGACGAGAAAACGCAAAATATCTGAAAACAGGTCAGACGAAATTCGGCCAACAATGCAAACAAAAATTCGCCATGTGATTCGAGTTTCGACGTAATTTACAGTCAATACAAATATTCAGAGAATGCCAAATTGCATATGGAACGAATGTTCCGTCTTTAAGGAATATTTCTAATTGGTTCCAAAGATTCCTGACCGGAAATTTTTCCGTAGAGAACGAACCCAAGAAGGGCGACCAAAATCTTCCACTGATGACGTCACTGTAGCTCTGATGAAGTCCAAAATTGACAGAAGAAATGATTGCTAATGAATAGGGCTTGAACTCCATGGCTGTATTGCGAATATTAGGTAATCATCTGGGATACACGAAGAAATCTGCTCAATGGGTACCACGAATTTTAAATGAGGTCCAAAAAGAGGCTCGAGTGCATTTTGCTCAATTTTCCCTAAACAAACTCGAAAATGGTCATTCTAGCAACTTAAGTAAAGTAGTTACTGTTGACGAATCTTGGTTCTATAAGTACGATCCAGAAACCAAACAGCAGTCCATAGAATGGAGTCCAACAGGAACAAACGCACCCGTAAAATCTAAGCAACAAAAATCAGCAGGAAAAGTAATGCTGTCAGTTTACTTCACCCGATCTGAAATCTAAATACGTCCAATACCATATTCCCCGGATGTAGCACCTTGTGATTTCTGGTTATTTATAAAAATTAAAAAAATTTAAAAGAAAAGGTTAATGCTGATCATAATAAGCATAAAAAGGGCAAAGATTACGAATAAATACAAAAAGGGTTTTTTTTTTGGTCAACTTACCTAACTTACGCATTAAGTTCCCTTCGTTTGATTATTTATTTTCATATAGGCCGTGTAGGCTAAGTGGTTAGTATTTTATACTGTCATTCGGAAGGCTAGTAAACTACAATATAATGATCCTAGTTGAGCCAGTTTTACGCGGCACTCCCGAAAACGCCATTACTTTGGAAGAGAGTTCAGGAATGTGCTAAATGCATTCCTTAAAGTCGAGCAACCCCTTTCTGATGTGTCGAGGTGGTGGTTCAGGATTTAGTAAGTATCTGTTTGGGTGCTCCTTACGGTAACATCACAGCAGAAATATCAAAGTATTATGCTCCCTAACTCGTTGCATAGATGCTTTGCTGTGTAAGTGATGCTCTTATACTCGTAGGAGGTTTCCTGGCACAGTGCTGAGGACGGTATTTTGGCAGGCTTTTAACAGACCGGAGCAGCAAAGTTTACGAATGGCTGGCTAACTCCTTTGTCCAGCTAGTGAAAAGGGTACTCGACAATTTCGCTGGTTGTTGTTGTAATTGTCTTGCAGTGAAGAAGTGAGAAAGACCGTCGTGGTAGCAGTTCACTTTCGAACATAAGCTATCAGTTTCCTGGCTAGACATCAATATCGAGCAATCATCGGCAAATGAGATAAGTGAAACCCCTTACGGTGGAGTAGGGAGTTTCGAGATATAGAAATTATACAACAGTGGTTCGAGGACACTACCTCTTATTTAATCTTTCTGGATGTGATTGTCTGACCACGAAATACTGCCGATGATTGACTACCACTTAGGTAGCCCATGGTCCACCTCTTCAACACCGATGTTAATGATGATTCCTCAATGTCCGATAGTAGTACTGAATGATGACGGGGTCCAAAGCTTTCGACAGATCCAGTGATAGCAAGTCAGTTCGCGCGAAAGGCCGGTTTTAGTTGAGGACATTACGAGGACGTTAAGTGCAGTTGTAATGCTGTAGACTTTACGGAAGTCATGCTGACGTGCTGTTGGACTCAAATGGTATGTAATAGTCGAGAGCAGCAAAACTTCAGGGGTATTCGCTACTGAGGCGCGAAGAGGTATCGGTAGATATGACTTTACTTTGTTACGTATTTTTAATATTACTACGAGTCGCTGATATGTCGCTGTCTCTCGTAGTTGGTAGCGGTGGTTTTATGCTTTTTCAAGTGCTTAACATTCTCAGTAACCCAGAGCCGTTTCTGAGGCTAAAGAGGCCTTACGCTAGTATTATGGTGGTTGAAAGTTTGACTGGTTTCAGTTGCCAGTATTCAATCTTTGCGAGCTGCGAACATAGCGGCCTCGGGCTTGGCCGCCTGGAGTATATGCTATGTTTCCACCGTCGCTTATCGCATTGGGCTATTTCAGTTTAATCTTTATGCAAAAACTGATGACTTTTCATCGTCCATCATCCTCCTACTTTCCGAGGCGCTTACTAAAAACCAATCGGGAAACGCTATCCAATCCTCATACTTTTCCCACACTGTTTTGGCACCAGTTATGACAAACATTTAATAGCTCTGTGCTAATAAGAGTAAAATTTGATATACTTACATACATGACTTGCTCAGTTGATATCGTTCCTCAAATATTGATTGAATCGACTAGATCTTTCCTAGCAATAAATATCTACTGAGTATTCTTTTAAAATTAGCTTCGTAGTCAACACACCTAGTGTTCGTGATTTTTAATAACTGCTCTGCTAAGCTATTCGTTGTCTTTGAGAGGCTCCACTCTCTTAATTGAGAGGTAGCATTCCGTCATCCAACGAAATGATTTCAGAGGCATACGTGGCCGCGGTAGCCGAGTAGTTAGCGTTGCCATTCGGAAGGCCCGGGTTCATATCCCATTGCGACCAACATCCAAAAGTTATACAAAATTTAATTTAAATAAAAAATTGAGTTAAATTTTGTAAATGGGTTCGCCCCTCGGCAGGGAATGTCCGCCCCTCCGAGTGTATTTCGGACATGAATGTTCATCGGCTCCTCGTAAAAACCATCCGCCGTTCGGAGGCGTCTTAGTATAAACTGTAAGTCCCACCATTTGTTGGGAAAACATTAAGGCGCAAAACTACAAATTGGAGGAGTAGCTCTGCCGAAAATCGCCTTAGCGGTTACAAAGCGCCAATTATATATATACGATAAAAGGATATGGAAAATGGAACCATGAAAGTGGCGCAGACAACTGAGGCAAATTGCCAGAATCTTTTATTTTACTTGTAATTCAAGCAACTCATAACTGTCGATCTTAGACCAAGTATACATTAAGTAGAAATTCTCTGCCAACTGGTTAGTATTCGAATCCATGACCCTTCCCATTTTAGCACACAGTACTAACCAATTGGCTATTGCGGCCTCTAAGTAGAAAAATGTACGAAATACTAATATAAATATTGCGCCTTTTTTCCTTTATGCATAAAAGGCAGTCAATAAGTGTTTAAGTAATTTCATTAGCTGCCAACAACTACAACAACACTCAAGTGTATAAAACCAACAAATGTATAAACAGATGGGCTGAAAAAGACAGCTGTTGCCAAGACGCTTAATTTAGTTAGACAGTCCATTAGACACATGTGAATGGAATATATATATATGTAGGTATGTATAAAGATGGGTATGAAAATGCCACGCCGTCGAACATTTGCACAGATGGACAGTGGCGAAAAAATGTATATACTTATGTACATATACAAGCAATATATAATATATACCATATATATACCTACATATATTTTGTGCGTAAAAAGTATTGCTTTGAGCAAAAATTTTCTGCCTGAATTTCGCTACTGTTTGCTTGAAATTATTTTTATTTTACTTTCATTATTAAATATTATTTCCCTCTTTTGTCTTATACTCAATACACGTTATCTCATTGTGCTGCAGAAGAAGTTCATAAATGCTTTAGTACATAAAATATTTGATTTTATGAGTTCGAACAGCAGCAGTTTACAACTACATACACGTATGTAACTATGAACTTTTGTATTTATGTATGTACATGTATGGCATTAGAATTGCAATTTTGAACTTCCAGTGTCTGCTATGTAACTGACCTTCTGGTGTAAAAAATAAAAATAAAAATAAAATTTTGTATACGAGTACATAAGGTCATAAAGGAAAATGGTGCAAATAATATGGCAAACTAATATTTTTGTTCAACAGCATTTGTTACGAATTTACGAAATATAATTTTTCATGTTCAATACATACATACGTGTATATATTCATTAGTAAAATTGTAGGTTGCTACGTTGAAATGCGCAGCAAAATGGGTGAAGGGCCTTGACCTAATGACTTTCTCGATACCATTGAATTTAATATGAAAGCATGTTCCAAGAGAAAAATCAGGAAAAATTCCTTTCGCCCCAAAAGTAATAAATTAAATTTATAAGTAATTTTCACTGAGCGCTCTTTGGCTCACATTTATTTACATTTAAAATGCAATGGATAAATGCTTTATGCCTAAGTGCTCGAGTTCTCTATCAAAATCAAATAGTGACAAAAATTAAGTGGTGATTTTTCCTAAAACTGACCCGGAGAATTTAGGAAAAATTTAAAAGTTCGATTTCAATCTTCCTCTGCTTGACAAAATGCTGATTTCTTTAAGTTAGTGATGGCAAAGTATCCGAATCTAGATATTAGAAATCATATAAACATTTGAACTAATAGAATAAAATTAGCTTTAGATTTCATTAAATGATGAGCTAAGGACGTAAATTGCCCACGCATACGGTTCGATTTGATGGAATCTTTGCCTAATACTCTTCAACTTCTTCGACGAGACTATTTTAACATACGATTCGATTTGATGGAATTCCCCCTTAATATCTTTCAACTTCCTTGTTCGACGTCTTTCATAATAGTTTTCCGTTTTAGCGAATCCTTACTTAATACTCTTAAGCTTCTTCCTTAGTTCTATATTGAAATACGGTTCCGTTCTATGGAACCCTTACTAAATACTCATTTTCCTTGACAGACCTATATTGGCTCCATTTTGTGGAATGCACACCATTATATGGTATATATGGAGACAAATTGGAATCTCTTGAAAAGTAATTATTCCTACTAAGGAATTCAAATTAGTATGCGAAAAAAATTTCCAAAGAATCTACTCCTTCCAATTTCCGTTTTCGACTTACAAATCTGCCTACACTCTACAGTTGTAGAAAGAAGCTTTTGGTTTTAGCCCATTTTTACTTAGAAAACTTGACTGTAACATATATTTATGACCCAAATTAGATCCACCAAAATTCATTCCTAGAGCTCGCATTTCTGTAACAAACTATTTTTTTAATAAAACTCCCATTAGCGAATAATGATCAGTTTAAGGTAACCGCAATTTTCCGCGATCGACCAGTGCTACTTGCCTTTGGTCACTGGCTTCCGTTTATCTTTCAGACGCACTCCTTGTTCACTTGGGCAATAGCTGAGTTCGTCGCCAAAAAGGAAATGGGTATTCAGTTCAATCAAACATTGTAATTTAGAAATTCTCTGGCTCTCAAACTTTTGTTCAGGTTTAGGTTTTAGTCTAATGGGCTACGCGACTATCTACCGTTGGTCATATCTCCAGTAGTGAGATTTAGATGCCTCGAATGCTAGAACAACTATGAACTTGGTATTTTTGCTGGTAAAACACTTACAAATTTCTATTAGACTTCAAAGAAAATCTGTTCCTGGCTAAAGCGAAAATAATTCGATGAACTCTGACCGAGGTGACAACCGTATGCAAAACAAAGTGAAGAAAGTGTTATATGTAGTTGTGTCAATGATATTTGTAGGGTTTTAAGAACCTGCCGTCTTGTGATCAGTAAGGCAAACCGAAAGTTAAGACAAGTATTCCCTACTACTGTTCCCTGGTTAATTTGTGGCCACATCGCTACTATAAGGTTTAAAAGCAGTCTAAAAAAACACAGTCGACATTAAATATATAACTCATTATAACTTGAACTGGAACTCCAAGAACTTAAAATCCCTACTCGTAAATAACTTTAAAAATATCAAAATGGTTATGTTTTGAATTTTTTCGTAATTGCAGTACATACCTATTTGAAAAAAAAAGTAATTTACATAAAATCAGAGTTTAAAATTGTATTCAAATATACAAGAAATTTAATTATTTCAATTCTCTCGCCGAAATAAGGATACATATGTTTAAAAGAATGTATGTATGAATATCACCATCGAACTAAAGTTAACGAAACCATCACGTCAGATGTGAATATACCCAGACCGCAAATGGAGGAGACACACTAAAGCAATTTAAAATTGAATGTACCATTTGGGAGCAATAACGCGCACAGTTATTTAAACACGAAAAATTGTGCTTCGGTAAATATTAGACTGAGTAAAAAACCGTTTGCTAAATTAACTTTCAGTTATCTATAAAATTTTTACTAAATAATTTTTTTTTTAATTTAAGTTGAAATGATGAGAAAACATACTTTCAATTTTATTAAATTTTTAGTTTTACTAATTGTTTAAAATATGTGCTTGGCTGCAAAAATCATATAGAATGACAAAAAAAATTATAAAATTTTTAACACCAATTACAAATTTTGAGATATCTGCTATTGTTATCTTAATTCGAGTAAAGCATTTGATTATGCTTGTCAAATTGAAGTTTGTTGTCAATTCTTCAAGGAAATTTCTATATTAAGACCTTCCATATTTAACCTCAGAATTCATCAATGTAAATATATTCATTCACTTCCTATTTATTTAAGACTGATGGTCCTGATAAGGATAATAAGATATATTTATCAAATTATTATATTGGTCAGAAACTGTTTGTTTAAAGTGAGTCAAAATCGTTGGGAATCCATGCCATTTTCTGAATCAGCATGATGTAACGAAAATAACTATATAATCGTTTCCTTTTACATATTTTCTTAAACCAAAATAACAGTAAACGGCAAAGACAAAAGTGTAAATTTTTTATAGCGCTCACTTAAGAGTTCACATACCCACACTTAGTACATGCACTTACACCACCTCCAAATTGCAATAAATGGCAGCGAATTTAACGTTTAAACACACACCGAAACACTAAAAATGGCAATAAAAATTTGGAAAAAAAGTAAACCATTTGTGGAAATAGAATAACTGTTGTATGTATATATGTACATTAAATAAAGATCAAGAAAATTGAGAAAAATTGAAAATGACTGCGCTGTTAAGGGCGTTATAATATTAAGTGTGCACGTTCAACACACATATACACACTCTATCTCATATATAAAGCATTTGAACTGTTTTATTTTATTGTTAGAAGTACAAGTGCCAAGTGTGAAATGAACTTTTTTAGTAAATTCTATGGGATAATCGGTAAGCTCAAGTGAGAAATGAAAAGGAATTCGGAGAGATGAATTATTGAAAGACGAACAATTTAAAACAGTAAGACATTCCAATTGTTAGAAATTAAACAAAATAAAATCAAACCATTAAATGAAATAATATAGAAGTAAACTAACGTAAATTAAATTAAAATAAAATAAAATAAAATAAAATAAAATAAAATAAAATAAAATAAAATAAGATAAAATAAAATAAAATAAAATAAAATAAAATAAAATAA